>JAHDVE020007789.1:0-197947 GCA_022606495.2 Halesus radiatus
CAGCAACTAAGCATTCAAAATGACGCGCAAGCCATATTCAAATGTTGACTGTATTCTGCACAAATGCGTACATGTGTGCGCAAAGCGCATTAAAAGCGGACTAGTTTGTCATAGTTTTGAAAAAGGCCGTGCCTTTCGCTACAAATCGCAAATATAAAATAGCAATCGGTGCCATCTGTTGGTAGCTCTATTAATGATTACAATTTTACTAATGACTTAATTATCATGTTATCATGATTTTATTTCTTGTGCGGTCATAAAAAATATGGAAATTTTGCATATATTTTTGCCATATATATATACCATATTCTTCGGTGTATTCGAGACAGTATCAAAAGATCACAAATAAATTCATGTAGATTTTTTATGATAAAAAGGTAGCAGCCAAAAATATATGGGAATTAATTGAAGATTATATTAACAGATCTTAGAAATGATCCGGATAAAAGTGACGGTACGGATTTCGGTAGCCGTAGCTCGGTGGGTTAAAGCGTAAGGTCCCGGATAGACCATGAGGTCCTTGGTTAGAGTTTTATTTTCGGTTTCATATTTCATTTTGAGTTGTAAACATTATCTTCAATGATTAAAACATGAATTATTTCACTGTTTTTCTTCTAATTACCTTGATTAGAAACTCTGTGCACGCCACTGCTTACAGTGACTCTTTCTTGAAGAATTGCAATGGTTTATGTGGCCAAAAGTTGAATGGTCTTATTTAAATTGGCGACATCAGTTTTCTTTAAAAATGGTATAGATCACACTTCTTGGGATTATTTGTTTGTGGTTAATAGCGATCGATCAAATTTCTGGGTGCTGTTTTCAAAATATTCGTGCTTCCGTTCTGTTCTACAAAATAAAAGGGCTTTTGAACACTTTTCTCCGTCTCGGGTCTAGACAATAAAATAGCATATAGGTAAAGATAAAGTCGGTATTCTCTCTTTCTCAAACATATGCTAACCATAAGAGAAACGGAGATAGAACGAGTTTTATGGGAGTGTCATTTGGTGGCAAATATGGCACACCCTGACTCGAGTGGTTTTAATGTTGAGAATCAACCGCCCAAATTTACAAACTTTTTAATAATAAACGTTCCTTTAATGAAATTAAAAAGGTCAATTGAATATCGGAATGGTAAAAAGACAGTATTTTGTGGTTTGATACTAAAAAAATGAATGTAACGATATTTATCTGATATACATTATATTGGAATGATAAAAACGACCACTTTGTACAGCTTGGATACGGGATACGGGATACGGGATACGGGATACGGGATACGGGATACGGGATACGGGATACGGGATACGGGATACGGGATACGGGATACGGGATACGGGATACGGGATACGGGATACGGGATACGGGATACGGGATACGGGATACGGGATACGGGATACGGATATGGATACGGGATACGGGATACGGGATACGGGATACGGGATGATACGGATACGGATACGGATACGGGATACGGGATACGGGATACGGGATACGGGATACGGGATACGGGATACGGGATACGGGATACGGGATACGGGATACGGGATACGGGATACGGGATACGGGATACGGGATACGGGATACGGGATACGGGATACGGGATACGGGATACGGGATACGGGATACGAACCTGATGCAATTTATTAAAAGCTAAAACTGGTCGAGAATGAGCGTTTATCGGGATGATCATTGTTTACTTTGCATTTCAATTAATTTAATTTATTTCCATGTTTCAGAAATACATAATGTCAGTACGAGTGAAGCGACCCGTTGCGGCGGTTAGATTCGAACTAGGGCCGCTACCGAAAAATGCGGCCATGCTTGAAAAAGTAAGTGACTTTGTGCAATGTCAACCTGATCTGATCTGTGATTAACCCAATTGCTTACAATCTCAAATTTTGCACTAAAAATTCCAAAACTTTCGCCAAAAACTTACAAATGAAACAGGAATATGTTTTTTACATTAGAAAATACTGTTGTCAACCCCTGGTCGTAGAGTAGTGCACGCCACTGTACACAACCCAGCAACAAAGACTCAAATATGCACAATAAATAAGACAGGTATACAAATATGCGATGGTCTGTGATTATCACTCATTCCATGGTTCCAGAAAACGGTGCCAATCTTCCAGAATACTGTGAAGGATACCCTCGTCAGTTTTCCAGACACTGGAAGAGATTCTGGAGCACCTAGTCCAGATTATTCTAGCCTCCTTCAGCCGGCTTCCCTGAGACTTCTGCATAATCAAACAAGTTCGTATTTTAATTATTGTATTCATGAATGTTTCAGTTTTCATAATTTATTTATCATGTATTAAGAATGCTAGAAGATTCCGCTGAAAATTCTGGGTCCTATTCCACCAAGTCCTATTCCAGAGGCTGTGCGAGGAGAGGCTGGGCCTGACAATAAAGAAAAAAAAGCTCTTGCTACCATCATTATAAGCCTAAAATGTAGTTTGCAATGGATGGGGGACTTGAATTCACGATCCCTGGTTGGAAATCGAATGTATTTGTCATTTTTTCCATTACTTCTAGAAATGGACATCCTATCTACCATAAACTCGGTGCTAGCTTCGCGCGCCGAGCACGAAAGTTCGCGCTCGACCCTGTCGCGCCTGCACGACGAACTGCGCGCTCGCCTCGCGAGTACCACACGCGCGTGTTTCGCGGGCAAGCTGGCGCGCCTCGAGCAGGCCCGCGCTCACGTGCGGCAACTGTCGGCCGAGCGGTGCGCGCTCGAGGGGCACGCGGCGCGCGCGCGCGAGCATTTGGCGCAGCACGAGCGCGAGCACGCCGGGCACGTGGCGCAGGAAGAAGATGTACAAGTGGCTCTGCCTAATGTAAAGGATAAAAGGCCATCGAGAAAGGTAACAAAAGACGAACCTTTACAGAGGGCCAAGTCTGTATCTTTTGCGTCAGTTAACGCAAGTTATATCGGGCATAAAGACATTTTGGAAGTTTTCGTCATCTCTTGCCTTTGCGTTACGCATTTGACTCTTAACGTAAACGCAAACGTAACTTGTTAGCGCGATAAGGACTATCAGACTGTCAAATCGTCCTGCTTATAGCCGATTTAACTTGGGTTACCCAACCCAAGAGATACATATGTGATTGCATATCGTGAAGGTTTATCTGATCAATTTGAAACGTATAATGATCGTATTTCGCACTATATACTACAATCTCTGTCAGTCAGACGTTAACTTTCTGATGTATTGCTGTTGTACAAAATGATGCGTGCATCAATTTGTACACCAAACATTTTATCACAAATCAACATTAATACACCAACAAGAAAATCAACAAGGAGGATTCTCTCCTTTACCGCGGATATTAAGAAATTACAATTGTTCTAATAATGAAATAAACATTTTTAATGACACAATTAATCAATTTAAAAAAAAAGTTTTAACATTAATATCAAACTGACAATGTGATGATGCCCTTTATTAAGTCCCGGTACAGTGTACCTGTTAGAGAATATTCCTTTCCTTCGCTTCCATTTCTATTAATTATTGGCACAACTACCTACAAAAGTGTTGTCACGAAGAACTACAAGAGTCATCTCAACAAACTAAGTTTAGTGCAAATATTAACCTCCTATGAGAAAATTAAAGGTGCAAGTATCGAGTAAAAGAACTGATATTATTATTGAGAAACGTGACGCGTAAAGTGCAGTGGAAGACGGTGGTGAGTGACGACTTATATTTTGTGCCATCCTCTTTCCAACCTGCAAATTCCTAACAGCACCATCAGCACAGGTGGCAATAAGGAGTTAGTTTATACACCTACTTATAATATGTTATCGATCTTTCACTTCTTTTTCATTCTTATTATTATTTTTGCCAGATAATTATTGTTTTTTATTATACTTATTAATTATTATTGTTTTTTAAATATTCACGTATGAAAGCTTTGGGCATATTGCCTGTTTTATGTACTAAAATAAAATTAAAAATACAGACTTTCCTCCCAATCTGTAAATTTTAGAATTTATGCTGATGTTAAGCAATGATGTCATTAATTTACAATTTAAATCCTATCGATTTCGTGCCCCCACATAGTCCAATGAAATTAATATTTAATGTATTTATTTTTTCAATTTTATCGTAATAACTTATTGAAGCGCTTATAAACAGCATTGCAATTTATTTTTAATCATCTTAAATAATATTTATAAATCTCAAAAAGAAATATGAAACAGAAGAGACGCACAAAATAAAAAGGTAACGGTCGCGTCTGGGACTCGAACCCAGTTTAAAGGGTGGGATAGAGGGATGGGGTTGTTTATCTAATTCATGTACACGGTGACCCTTTTCTTGTTTTGAAGGTCAATTGGGCAAAATTTCGTCAAGCTCAGAATAACACTGTAGATTATATAAAAACAAACGCACTCACCCACAGACACGCTCTTTATATATATATATATTGGCTTAGTGAAGACTCTTTGAACATTTTCAATCAAGTTTTGGTAGATTGCTTTGTTTAATTTGATCGGTTCAAGGAAGAATTTCGGTCACCCAAAACCCAAATTTCACCCAGTTTATCTTGTCTGGGAAAAAGTACGCAGCGATTCAGCACCAACCACAAACTCTCCTTTACCCTACGACCAAGGCCGCTCGCTGACGATCCGGTAAAGAATCGACATAAACCATTAGCACACATGGCATACTGGCTTGGGGAAGTCCATCGAACAAAGCAATAAACCCATTAGAAAAAACACAAAAGGCGATAATTAAACTCATCCTTCAAGCATCGTTCTACGCAGAATCTGGTGAAATTTTCAAAACATTTGACAACATAACAATAATATATTCAAATCTGTATTACAACACCTCTTCCAACACAAACTTCATATTCCAATACAACCTCAAACCAAAATGAAAAACAGATTCTCAATAAATAAAACCCCGAATATCCCGATAACACACACCTCACACGAGCAAAAACTCTTTAAGTATTACACAATCAAACTTTATAATTACATGCCCACCACTCCAAAACTACTAATAACTCTAAATATATATCTACAATTAATCTCAAAAAATATGTCACAACCTGGATCAAAAAACAAGGTATTCACGTTATTCAAAACATGATAAAACCAAACCAAACACAAATCAATACATAAAATACTATGATTACTTGATAGTCCCTTCTCTCTTTTTCCGTGCCATACTTTACTATTATCAAACCTTTTTAATATTATCAAATATACAGTAACACTTGAACTTATTATGTGGGGGAAAGTCAAGTAATATGCTGTCATTTTGTAAGTCTCTGTTTATTTCTCAATCTTAAGCACAATTCTACAGGTGGCGCAAAACTACCGTCATGGTTTGGAATGAAATGGCATAATCCAGCCGTTGTTGGTAGTCTATCGGTTTCAATTCTCGCACAAGCTGAACCTTATACGGGAACATGTGCAATGTGGCCAAAATCCTCTGAACGGACCTCCGCGATAGCCCCACTTGAGCCGAACGTCTTCTTGTTGATGTTTCTGGACTGTCCTGCACACTATCCACAACACGTTGGATATTTTCTTCCGTGTGGACCGTACGTGGTCTTCCGGTACATGGAAGGTGTCTTACTGTACCATGTTGTCGAAAATTAGCAAGCAGGCGGTTTATTGTTGGTGCTGAAGGTCCAGTACGCACATTAAAAAACGACGATAAGCACGCTGCGTCAAAACAATTGACCGTTGATTTTCAAAATAAAATTCAACAATAGTTGATCGCTGTTCTGTTGTGTAGTGTTTGTTCCATTTCAAATTCCCCAAGTTTTCTTCACAAAATTCTGAAATAAATATAAAAAATATAAATAAATTTAAAAAGTTATTAAACATTCAAACCATAACGGTAGTTTTACGCCACCCTGTATTTACGAAGCACAAGTTCACGTCGCTCGCAGGTAGGTGAAAGTGGCGGGAAATTATTCCCGCCTTGTGCTCGGCCATCCTTTTTCTTGTAAACATAGGCTGCCGGTTGCGTTGCATTGCTGGCCATGTACATTAGCTTTACAATACTTTAATATCTTCAAACTCTGCCTACTGTAACTAAAACAAAAAATGTATTTCTCTTCGAATTCTACGTAATTTATATAACAAAACTAATCAATACACATCATATCACATTTAACACATCCACGAGAGCACGTCAGCACAGGTTCTCCTAGTGAGGTGGTCACGACACATGTAACACTCCATTCACAGTATCACGTCTTCAAACCTACCTTACACTCCACATTATAAAACACAATACAAAGCAACTTTATTTTACTTAAAAAATGTTGCGCGATGTCTCGCTACATGGACTCGCTTGTACATTTGTAGTCATTACACTATCGGTATTGCAGATTTCTGTTTTGCCTTCCCTCCCTTCGCATACCATCGAGTGAGTCAACCGAGAAGACAAGAATTGTCGTATGTTAAGCTAAAAGACGTCCAAAAACAATAAATTGTCGATTTCCTTGGTTTACCAACAGACCGAGCGCCAGCGTAAAGCGGCGAGGTTTATAACTGTTAGTCAAACCAAATAGCCAGATATTCAATTATAAAGAAAAAAATGCGTAAAATCATATGTAGTTTACCTAATATTTATTTATTGAATATTCGGTGACTTTAATTTATTAAGAATATATTTCACAGAAAATCTATTAATATGTATGGAAAAATCTCGCGCCGCTAAGGGCGCTGTTGTAGCATGTTGCCATCTCAATGTATGGGAAATGTCAGGAGCGAGAGGTATTATCATATTTCTAAGGTATTTAATATTATTGATGTGCCTGTTTAATAAATTCGGAAGGATATATTTTTTAAAGCGATTATTAACAAAAATAAATGTTATTAATAAAAAAAGTTAATAAAAATTTGCGGCGGTGAGGCGATAATCTAGAGGAGCTACTGAAACCTCGTACCGCTGGCTGTATACTGAAAGTGCGTCACACCGCTCCCGCTTACCCCCGCGTCGTGAACTTGCGCCAATGGAAATATATGACACAGCGGGCTGTCGTCATCGCGCATGAGGTTTATTTCGATTCCTTACTGGACCGTCAGCGAGTGGCCTAAGAGCTAAATGTTATATACCTAGTATTCATATTGTGCTATGGTGTTGCTTTAAATAACGTGTTTGATGAAATTTAAATTTCAATTACCTATAAATTAAGTTCTGTAAATGTACCTTTTGTTTTTATCCAGACTAAAACTATCGTTTGATTTTATGTGTAGGTGTGTTCTTTGCGGGTTGTTTCATTGATGTCTGATTGCAGGCTGACCAAAAGCTCGCCGCTGGTCGAGTTCTTCGAGAAGTCCTGCAGCTCAGGAACAGACTGGCCGCCTTGGAGCGCCGCATACAAGTGGAGGCCAGGGTCAGTAGTATTTTGCTCATGCGCTTTCGCACAAAATATGTTTGGCGCAAGCAGTAATTTGTAACGTTCGTAATAATACCCGTCGAATTTATAATACAAAGCCATTTTGCAATATTTTTTTTTTACTTTACCCCCACACAAAGGAGGCCTACGAAAAAATAATTTCCTTTAGGACATACGTCATCTTTTCGGATGCTGTGTGGAGGGTATTTTTGAGGGTCTCTTCAAGATCCGTGTTGTAAGAGGGAGGAAACACAGAGGCCGGAAAATGGTTCCACAGCTGTGCTGTTGAACTATAGAACGTATCGTAGAAACGACCAGTTCTCATATGACAAATGTCAACCGTATACAAATGTTTTGCGTGTTTCCTGACTATGCGCCAGTGCCAAGGGAATCAATGAGCTGAGAGCATCAAATAACTCTAGAACAAGGACAGCATTTCCACGTGCTCACTTGCTCCAAAGATTGCAGTACGTTTGTTAAGATAGGGGAATCTATCAAACGGATCGCCCGTTTCTCCATAGAGTCTAGGGTTTTTCAGGCATTGTGTGTGTTCAAGTTTATAAACAAAAATAAATAAAATACTTCTCATGCGTACTAGATATTTACTAAACCTTTATTTAAAAAAAAATATACCATTCAGTTTGGATAGGTATTGTGGCCTCAAATACAAAATTAAGTTTTGTATGAAACAGGCAGCGCAGCCGTTCCTCTTAAGTCATATTCATGTACAATCTTTACATAGATACTAATAAAAAATATATATATCGTTTAAAATTACTCTTAATTTTTAACCGAATCACATTGTGCGTATGTACATACTCATAGGTATATCCAAAATATCTGAAACACCCTTAAGTCCTTGCGGAAATCAACTATAGAAAATAGAATTAAAGTAAAAATGAACAAAACTAATTTATTTTTTAATCATTGTAGAAAATAAAAAAACGACAGAAAATAAAAAAGATTTCAGTCGCATCTGGGACAATAATGTTTGTTCACGATATTAACGCGTGTTCTTTATATTTGCAGAAGAAAAAGCAAGCGGAAGAAGAACTGATGATCCTCAGAGCTGCCGTAGCCAGGAACAGAGGGAAAACCGCAGAAAGATCCGCCCTGAAACCATTACTTGTCAGCCGTTAGAGCAAAACTACCAATGGTTATAATAACCCATAGATATACTCGTATAATTAGATACGATTATATTTAAATGAGACACGGAGCGAATAAATTGTTTCCACTAAGTTGGGGGTATAGTACCCCCAACTCTATTCCACCACCTTAGTTGGTCTACAGCCTACACAACCATCGACCGCAGTGGACCTGTGGCATATCAAAATTCCTAAAGAAGGGGTTGAACAATCAGCTTTATTTAAAGGACGGTCGAACATCTGAGCTTTCGACGCGGTGGCTTCAGTTAGTACAGGACAAACTATCGAACGCAGCCTCTCCTGTCAGCCGTCAAACGACGTTCGGCAAAACAACAGAAACTGCCGAACTCGGTCCCCTCGTACCGCTCACAAGTGCTCAATGTGCCACCTGCATTGGCGGTTTATTGGGCAAAGTGACTCTAATAAGGAACTATAGTCCATTTTTTAATATTTTTTTTAATGACGTTCAAAATTAAATACCAGTATGTATTGTTTTTTTTTTCTAAAGCAAGTTTTCAGAGTTAAAATAATTTTCGTTGTAATTTTTCAAAGACCGCCAAAACCCTCCAAATCTATTAAGGTTATATTTGAGGTTAGAATGGCATATGTCAAAACAAGTATGAGCTTTACCGTTCATAATTTTATATTCTATTCATAGTAAACCAAAACTAAGCACAGGTAATAAAATTATGTACCTTTTTAGAAACTTTAGCTCGAAGAATAATAATATTATTGAGCATTAACATTATCAAAATATCTGTATTGATAATTGATTTGATCACGTATAGTATAATTATTTTTTTTTTATATTGAACAACAATTGTAGAGCTTACAGTCACGTAAATTAAGTTCAAATTTCACCAAAGATAAAATAAATACTCATTTAAAATACAAAACAAAACTGAAAAATATCTCCATACTAATCCAAAAATAGAATACACACGAGTTAACTTTTCTTGTTCACTTTGATTCAAAGAATTAAACAATATTTGGATTTAATTATCCTTTATTTTATAACATTATAAAATACAACAAGTAACGTACAATTTCAAAAGGAATTATCATGTGAGCAATACGACAAGCAACTGCTTGGATTCACTCGACAAGATAGATTAATTCACTTAGGGTTAGGCAGCCACTTTTATAGCTGTCCTGGTTAATCTAATATCTAAAGTTTATTTGGTACAAAACAACAAAATAGTATTATCAGTTACGCAACGGATGTTGACGTTTTGTATTGAGTACATATGCATCGATTTAAGACGGAACTAGATAATGTAATCTTATTTGAGAGTTCAATGCACTATTTTATCTACTAGACAAGGTGAAGTGAGGAATGAAGTACGGGGCGTCCTGTGTTGTCTTCTTGGAGGTGAAGGTCAGCTGGGGTAGTTAACTCTCCCCCCTTTAAATGGGAACTCCTTCGGGATGCGAAGAGTTTACATATTTTCCATAGGATATATCCAATTGCCATTATTATTAGGCAACTTGTTAGTGTGATATGTAGACTTCCACTGGTGGAGGTGGTTTCTGTCACGTTGGTGGTGATGCTGGAATCTTCGTGTGGTTTTTCTATTTCGTCCATATGTAATGTGGGTAACTTTAATACATGTAGTTCTTCTCTGGAATACGTAATGACTAATGTTTCCTTGTTGATAGTCCGTCCCATATTAAATGTTTTTCCTTGTATGCTGCATTCATCGTTGGTCACGAGTACTGATTTAGAAATAACAATACTCTGTTTATGTTGTGGGCAATGTGCTTGTAGTGGGGTGGGCTTGTCACGAAATACATACATCATATTGTCTCCTATAATATGGGTATATTCTTCTGGGCATGTGATCTTGTGAAGGCTGCAGTTCTGCTCGTTTTGGGTTTCTAACACCAAGGTGGTGCAATCATCAATGGTATTTACTTCTTTGTTACATAAGCTGTTTTGGTCTGAGATTATTTGGCATTTGCTTGCGACATACATTTGTTTTCCATCTCTCAATATTCGTCTGGATGGGAGGTGGGGTTGGAAGCATTGGGTACCTGGTTTGGATATTATGGGAATAATTTCATTATACATGTATACTGTATTCTCTACTAGTGGAAGGGATAGAATAAAATGCAAGGTTTGCTTGGTTTTTATGAGTTGAACTTGTAAAAAGCGTTGAATAATATCAAAGTCTTTAGAAAATAAGTTTTCTGAATTTATTTGTGATATTGAGTCCATGAAGACTTTTGGTTTAATAATGCTAGGGTGGTACATTCCATGAGCGGCAAAGGTAATTGCTTCCGTGATTCTAGTTACTAATTCAGTTATTGTTTCCGTTTGATAAATTAAATGTGTGATCAACAAATCAGTTTGATCTTCATAATGATCGTGGCTTATTTGAGCCCATATAACTACTTGGTTAAGTGAAATATTTTTAAGTTTAGTGTAATAATCTTCTAAGGTTTTCGAAGTAACAGAGATTCGTTGTTGATTCAAATGTAGATTACTTTCCATTTGTTGCGTTATCTTATTCATATCATTATCATCTAAATTTCCCGTTATTAATTTAATTACCGACCCGATACCATTTGTAAGACCTCGTTTATGTCTAGTTACAATAAGGTTATCTATCAATGCTTTATTATGGTCAATTAAATATTTTAAACGTTCTAAGCCTACATTAGGTAAGGTTATATTATTATTTCTTATAAATTTATTGTAATTAAAATATAACTGTAATCAGTTCTTTTCTACAACATTCACTGACGATTTGGTATAACTTGTCGTCATTGATAATTACCGCATATTTATTCTTGTTTAAATATTTTACATAATTTAAAAAATATACATTGCGCATTATCGAGGGGGATACACCAAACATGATCCGTACCTGCTTCTTTTGTTTTCAATTTACGTAATTCCTGATTACATGATTCTGTAAATATCCTATTCATACGTGGGGGTGGATGCTTGTGACGAATCGGGATTCCTCCATTATCGTCCACATGGCTATGCATGGTGTCGGCGACACTCTGGGCATCCGAAGTGATTTCCACTCGTAACGAGTATTGATCATCACTAACCTCACTATGATGGATCTCTACTCTAGATAATAAGTCGGCTACATGGTTTGTACAGCCACGTTCATTATTCTCCAATAATTCATCAAGTTCGATTATGTCCATTACATGGAATAGTTGAACTTGCTTTGTTGGAGTTTTTTTTTTTTTTTTTTTTTCAAAATGCGTCACAACCGTACCTCTATGGGTCGTTATGGTGTGCGCCGTTCGTACCGAAAATTCTTTGTTAATTTAGTTGCAAAAAAATATATATATATATATATATGAGTAGAGCCTGAATGATTTGAACTACCAGTATCGATTAAAAAATTATGTTTTATGGAGCTTCTACATATGGAAGTCCATTACAATAAATTAATTAATGAATGTGGTTTAGTTGGGCGAGGTTTTTTGGGGATCTTCTTCGTTCGCCCAAAAATCCTGGCCTCCGTGATCACATTGAAATAGCTCCTGTGCCGTACGTCCATTACCCAAGTCTATGACTGGGCCTTTGAACGAGCGTGGCATAGGCGCTGTCTTCATACTAACATCCTCGTTACGGCGTTGTGGGTTTCCTAGATATTTAGAATTATTTTGTTGCGACATGTTATTATTTCGAACCCCGAAATTCTGTCCGGGTTTGTTGTTCGTGAAGTTATTGTGTTGCCACGGTTTATAATTATTATTATTATTATTAAAATTGGTATGATTCGTTCTATGACCGTTTGGATTATATTGTGGGTTATTAAATGTTCTATTACAGTGGAGTTCACCATGCGCCTCCAACATACGTATCTCAACACACAGGGTGTCGTAATTTTTGTTAGATTTGCACATTTAATATGTGTGGGTAAAAAATTTAACAACGTATTACGTGCCGTGTCTTTATATGGTTCCATTAGGAGCTGCGCACTCGCTGGTCCATATTGGTCCGAAATTTTAATTTTTATTGAAAATAATATTTGATTCATTTCATGAATCAGGGTTCCGAATTCTCTATTTCCCCGATTGAAGTTAATTAGCTCGGTCTGAAGTAATGTGACCGACTTGTTGTCACCACATTCAATTTTTAACGATTCCAAAATTTTTTCGATATTATTTTCGTGATCGTTCATAAGGATCACATGTAATGCCTTGCCGCGCAATCTCGAAATTACTCTTTCTACATTGCTTGGGGTATTGCCGTTTCGTGCAATGTAACCCCTAGCTGATTTTATAAACAAATTAATATCTTGCGCAGAACCGTCATACTCCAGACTCGACTCTGAGTATTGGAGAGCGGATCTCTCGTTTGGCTGTGCCATTTTATAAAAAGATTTTTTTTTTATGGATTTTATCTCTAACCTTTTGGATAAGGTAGGGAAAGGATCTATCGTACGGATGGGATAGACGAACAATTGAAAAATGTACTTACATGAATGTTGTTGCAGTTAACGATTTTTTTTTTTGGTTGGTCCTTCGCGTTGAGGTATTTAAAAACACCTAGGGAGTCCTGGCTACGGCCAAGTTTAACAGCTTCCCCGAATTTTATGACCCACGTACTGGGCACCAGTTAACTTTTCTTGTTCACTTTGATTCAAAGAATTAAACAATATTTGGATTTAATTATCCTTTATTTTATAACATTATAAAATACAACAAGTAACGTACAATTTCAAAAGGAATTATCGTGTGAGCAATACGACAAGCAACTGCTTGGATTCACTCGACAAGATAGATTAATTCACTTAGGGTGAGGCAGCCACTTTTATAGCTGTCCTGGTTAATCTAATATCTAAAGTTTATTTGGTACAAAACAACAAAATAGTATTATCAGTTATTCAACGGATGTTGACGTTTTGTATTGAGTACACATGCATCGATATAAGACGGAACTAGATAATGTAATCTTATTTGAGAGTTCAATGCACTATTTTATCTACTAGACAAGGTGAAGTGAGGAATGAAGTACGGGGCGTCCTGTGTTGTTGTTGTCTTCTTGGAGGTGAAGGTCAGCTGGGGTAGTTAACTCGGGGAAGGATAAATAATTGGACAAAATTTACTAAAACAGATTTCGGAAGGTTAATAATCAGTCAGTTCGGCCGCATTTCTTTAAAAAAACCCCAGGATAATCCATCAAACTTTTGACATTTCCAAAATCGTCATGAAACGCGATATTATTGATTAAAAAGAAGAAAAAAATTTTTTACTAGCGATCCTAGCGGTCGGCACTAGAACTACAGTGAAATCCGTAAGGAAAAATTAAAAAAACTAATCAAATTTGGCGCAAATTCAAATTTCATCGCAAAGAAATTCTCCCCGTAATATACCGACAGTTTCCTTTGAAAACGTTCCATATTAAGTGATCACAAAAAACAGACACCGACCAAAAAACGTAGACACAAAATATTAATTAATTTTTGTAATATAATTAAATGTTTTTTTCGAATAAGTTTTTTTTCTGAAAATCGAAAAGGTCCGTCTCGGCGAACGTTGGCGTACAAAAAATATTTTTTTCAAATAAAGATTTGTCGATTTTTTTTCAGTTTTTCATTTATTAATTACGAATAGACTGTCGGCGTTTGTGAATTCAAAAATTACACCCTCCAACAATGTCATCAACAAAAAAAAATCAAAAAAGTCACGTTTTATTTTTATGTTTTTTGTTAAATTTTATTAATTTATTTGAAATGAATACGTTAATTTGTTCGATAGTGTACATATTTAAAAAAGCAAATGGCGGAAAAGATGGCGGCTCTTACGATGTTGCCACTGAGAAGAAAACATTTACCCCATCGAATTTATTCGAAAATAGTTACTGGGTAGGTACTGAGCAGTTTTGGCTAAATAATTAAGTACTACCGAAATACATTAGAGGAACTAAAATCGCTGGTTTTTTGATAAATATTTATTTTAAATAGCGCCATTTTTTTTAAACGGACCAAATAGACAGTATCCGAAGAGCGTGGAGACCTGTTTCGAGATTGACATAATTTATTTATTTTTTTGTTGCTTCTAAATGGGTAATAATTTGCGTATAAAATTATGAATTAATGGATTTTTCCCAGGAGCACAGAAAATCAAAGAGTAGGAAATTTTATAAATAATTCATTTTGATATTCTTTTTCTTTTGTAATATATCTGATATTGGTATCAAAATACGCGTATTGACGTAGCGGATGCGGGCATCTCGGTGAAAATATGAACAGTTAAATCTTGGCTCTCTTTTGCGAGAAAAGGCTAATACGGAAAGCTTTTTTCTGTTTCTTTCCTATAAATACTCAATAAGAATAGCGGTACAGTAGGGATAGGGTAGATTTAAGGGGGATGTGGGGTAGGGATAGGGGTAGAGGTAGAAGTAGGAGTAAGGGTAGGGGTACGGGTCGCCGATATGGGTATCAAATTGAGCGTCTCCACCTACGCAACGAGATTTGGGCAATTAAAAAATTGGCAACAAATTCCTAGGCCCCATTTGTCGAGATAAAGCTAACATTGAAAGTTTTTTTCTTTTCATTTTCTTTAAATATTTAATAGTGGTAGTCGTAGGGTAGGGGTTGGGTAGATGTAGGGTAGGGGTTGGGTAGATGTAGGGTAGGAGTTGGGTAGATGTAGGGTAGGAGTTGGGTAGATGTAGGGTAGGAGTTGGAGTAGGAGTTGGAGTAGGAGTTGGAGTAGGAGTTGGAGTAGGAGTTGGAGTGGGAGTTGGAGTAGGAGTTGGAGTAGGAGTTGGAGTAGGAGTTGGAGTAGGAGTTGGAGTAGGAGTTGGAGTAGGAGTTGGAGTAGGAGTTGTAGTAGGAGTTGGAGTAGGAGTTGGAGTAGGAGTTGGAGTAGGAGTTGGAGTAGGAGTTGGAGTAGGGGTAGGAGGTTGAGTATAAATATTTTTCCAAATATTCGTTTAAAAATTATTTCCAACACACACACTTCTTGCTTCATCCACATTACAACACATATTCTAAATACACAAACCAATTGCAGCACTGCAATAGGCAAAACCTAGTATATATTAATGCTCTAATCGTCACTTTTTCAGACTTCGCCAGCCAGTCAAAAATCGACCCAAACGCCCTATCCACGCGAAACACCTTAAGGTTCGTTTTCGCTCAAATTTTGACCTGTCATTTTTTGTATGGGAAAATAAAGCACCTGCAGTCTCGCGAAAGTCGACTGTACTCCCGTAGAGTTTAGAACACCGCACGGGTCGCATTGGCTGGCCAAGTCTGAAAAGATTTTTCTATCGAGTCAGCCGCGCGTCACGTAAAAATATGGGGAAAAAAATTAAATATCTGGAAAAATTTGAAAAACATGTCTCTTCACGGGAAAGCGTAATCCATAAAAAATACTCGCGGGGAAGGATAAATAATTGGACAACATTTACTAAAACAGATTTCGGAAGGTTAATAATCGGTCAGTTCGGCCGCATTTCTTTAAAAAAACCCCAGGATAATCCATCAAACTTTTGACATTTCCAAAATCGTCATGAAACGCGATATTATTGATTAAAAAGAAGAAAAAATTTTTTTTACTAGCGATCCTAGCGGTCGGAACTAGAACTACAGTGAAATCCGTAAGGAAAAATTAAAAAAATTAATCAAATTTGGCGCTAATTCAAATTTCATCGCAAAGAAATTCTCCCCGTAATATACCGACAGTTTCCTTTGAAAACGTTCCATATTAAGTGATCACGAAAAACAGACACCGACCAAAAAACGTAGACACAAAATATTAATTAATTTTTGTAATATAATTAAATGTTTTTTTTCGAATAAGTTTTTTTTCCGAAAATCGAAAAGGTCCGTCTCGGCGAACGTTGGCGTAGAAAAAATATATTTTTCAAATAAAGATTTGTCGATTTTTTTTCAGTTTTTCACTTATTAATTACGAATAGGCTGTCGGCGTTTGCGAATTCAAAAAGTACACCCTCCAACAATGTCATTACCAAAAAAAGAAAATCAAAAAGTCACGTTTTATTTTTATGTTTTTGTTAAATTTTATTAATTTATTTGAAATGAATACGTTAATTTGTTCGATAGTGTACATATTTAAAAAGAAAATGGCGGACAAGATGGCGGCACTTACGATGTTGCCACAGAGAAGAAAACATTTACCCCATCGAATTTATTCGAAAATAGTTACTAGGTAGGTACTGAGCACTTTTGGCTAAATAATTAAGTACTACCGATACGATATCATGACTTGATTCTTTTTCATATGAAATACATTAGAGGCACTAAAATCGCTGTTTTTTTGATAAATATTTATTTTAAATAGCGCCATTTTTTTAAACGGACCAAATAGACAGAATCCGAAGAGCGTGGAGACCTGTTTCGAGATTGACATAATTTATTTATTTTTTTGTTGCTTCTAAATGGGTAATAACTTGCGTATAAAATTATGAATTAATGGATTTTTCCCAGGAGCACAGAAAATCAAAGAGTAGGATATTTTATAAATAATTCATTTTGATATTCTTTTTCTTTTGTAATATATCTGATATTGGTATCAAAATACGCGTATTGACGTAGCGGATGCGGGCATCTCGGTGAAAATATAAACAGTTAAATCTTGGCTCTCTTTTGCGAGAAAAGGCTAATACTGAAAGCTTTTTTCTGTTTCTTTTCTATAAATACTCAATAAGAATAGCGGTACACTAGGGATAGGGTAGATGTAAGGGGGATGTAGGGTAGGGATAGGGGTAGAGGTAGAAGTAGGAGTAAGGGTAGGGGTACGGGTCGCCGATATGGGTATCAAATTGAGCGTCTCCACCTACGCAACGAGATTTGGGCAATTAAAAAATTGGCAACAAATTCCTAGGCCCCATTTGTCGAGATAAAGCTAACATTGAAAGTTTTTTTCTTTTCATTTTCTTTAAATATTTAATAGTGGTAGTCATAGGGTAGGGGTTGGGTAGATGTAGGGCAGGAGTTGGGTAGATGTAGGGTAGGAGTTGGGTAGATGTAGGGTAGGAGTTGGAGTAGGAGTTGGAGTAGGAGTTGGAGTAGAAGTAGGAGTAGGAGTTGGAGTAGGAGTTGGAGTAGGAGTTGGAGTAGGAGATGGAGTAGGAGTTGGAGTAGGAGTTGGAGTAGGAGTTGGAGTAGGAGTTGTAGTAGGAGTTGGAGTAGGAGTTGGAGTAGGAGTTGGAGTAGGAGTTGGAGTGGGAGTTGGAGTGGGAGTTGGAGTAGGAGTTGGAGTAGGAGTTGGAGTAGGAGTTGGAGTAGGAGTTGGAGTAGGAGTTGGAGTAGGAGTTGGAGTAGGAGTTGGAGTAGGAGTTGGAGTAGGAGTTGGAGTAGGAGTTGGAGTAGGAGTTGGAGTAGGAGTTGGAGTAGGAGTTGGAGTAGGAGTTGGAGTAGGAGTTGGAGTAGGAGTTGGAGTAGGAGTTGGAGTAGGTGTTGGAGTAGGTGTTGGAGTAGGAGTTGGAGTAGGAGTTGGAGTAGGAGTTGGAGTAGGAGTTGGAGTAGGAGTTGGAGTAGGGGTAGGAGGTTGAGTATAAATATTTTTCAAAATATTCGTTTTAAAAATTATTTCCAACACACACACTTCTTGCTTTATCCACATTACAACACATATTCTAAATACACAAACCAATTGCAGCACTGCAATAGGCAAAACCTAGTATATATTAATGCTCTAATCGTCACTTTTTTCAGACTTCGCCAGCCAGTCAAAAATCGACCCAAACGCCCTATCCACGCGAAACACCTTAAGGTTCGTTTTCGCTCAAATTTTGACCTGTCATTTTTTGTATGGGAAAATAAAGCACCTGCAGTCTCGCGAAAGTCGACTGTACTCCCGTAGAGTTTAGAACACCGCAAGGGTCGCATTGGCTGGCCAAGTCTGAAAAGATTTTTCTATCGAGTCAGCCGCGCGTCACGTAAAAATATGGGGAAAAAAATTAAATATCTGGAAAAATTTGAAAAACGTGTCTCTTCACGGGAAAGCGTAATCCATAAAAAATACTCGCGGGGAAGGATAAATAATTGGACAAAATTTACTAAAACAGATTTCGGAAGGTTAATAATCAGTCAGTTCGGCCGCATTTCTTTAAAAAAACCCCAGGATAATCCATCAAACTTTTGACATTTCCAAAATCGTCATGAAACGCGATATTATTGATTAAAAAGAAGAAAAAATTTTTTTTACTAGCGATCCTAGCGGTCGGAACTAGAACTACAGTGAAATCCGTAAGGAAAAATTAAAAAAATTAATCAAATTTGGCGCTAATTCAAATTTCATCGCAAAGAAATTCTCCCCGTAATATACCGACAGTTTCCTTTGAAAACGTTCCATATTAAGTGATCACGAAAAACAGACACCGACCAAAAAACGTAGACACAAAATATTATTTAATTTTTGTAATATAATTAAATGTTTTTTTTCGAATAAGTTTTTTTCCGAAAATCGAAAAGGTCCGTCTCGGCGAACGTTGGCGTAGAAAAAATATATTTTTCAAATAAAGATTTGTCGATTTTTTTTCAGTTTTTCACTTATTAATTACGAATAGGCTGTCGGCGTTTGCGAATTCAAAAAGTACACCCTCCAACAATGTCATTACCAAAAAAATAAAATCAAAAAAGTCACGTTTTATTTTTATGTTTTTGTTAAATTTTATTAATTTATTTGAAATGAATACGTTAATTTGTTCGATAGTGTACATATTTAAAAAGAAAATGGCGGACAAGATGGCGGCACTTACGATGTTGCCACAGAGAAGAAAAAAACATTTACCCCATCGAATTTATTCGAAAATAGTTACTGGGTAGGTACTGAGCACTTTTGGCTAAATAATTAAGTACTACCGATACGATATCATGACTTGATTCTTTTACATATGAAATACATTAGAGGAACTAAAATCGCTGTTTTTTTGATAAATATTTATTTTAAATAGCGCCATTTTTTTTAAACGGACCAAATAGACAGAATCCGAAGAGCGTGGAGACCTGTTTCGAGATTGACATAATTTATTTATTTTTTGTTGCTTCTATGGGTAATAACTTGCGTATAAAATTATGAATTAATGGATTTTTCCCAGGAGCACAGAAAATCAAAGAGTAGGAAATTTTATAAATAATTCATTTTGATATTCTTTTTCTTTTGTAATATATCTGATATTGGTATCAAAATACGCGTATTGACGTAGCGGATGCGGGCATCTCGGTGAAAATATGAACAGTTAAATCTTGGCTCTCTTTTGCGAGAAAAGGCTAATACTGAAAGCTTTTTTCTGTTTCTTTTCTATAAATACTCAATAAGAATAGCGGTACACTAGGGATAGGGTAGATGTAAGGGGGATGTAGGGTAGGGATAGGGGTAGAGGTAGAAGTAGGAGTAAGGGTAGGGGTACGGGTCGCCGATATGGGTATCAAACTGAGCGTCTCCACCTACACAACGAGATTTGGGCAATTAAAAATTTGGCAACAAATTCCTAGGCCCCATTTGTCGAGATAAAGCTAATATTGAAAGTTTTTTTCTTTTCATTTTCTTTAAATATTTAATAGTGGTAGTCGTAGGGTAGGGGTTGGGTAGATGTAGGGTGGGAGTTGGGTAGATGTAGGGTAGGAGTTGGGTAGATGTAGGGTAGGAGTTGGAGTAGGAGTTGGAGTAGGAGTTGGAGTAGGAGTTGGAGTAGGAGTTGGAGTAGGAGTTGAAGTAGGAGTTGAGTAGGAGTTGGAGTAGGAGTTGGAGTAGGAGTTGGAGTAGGAGTTGGAGTAGGAGTTGGAGTAGGAGTTGGAGTAGGAGTTGGACTAGGAGTTGGAGTAGGGGTTGGAGTAGGGGTTGGAGTAGGGGTTGGAGTAGGAGTTGGAGTAGGAGTTGGAGTAGGAGTTGGAGTAGGAGTTGGAGTCGGAGTTGGAGTAGGAGTTGGAGTAGGGGTAGGAGGTTGAGTATAAATATTTTTCCAAATATTCGTTTTAAAAATTATTTCCAACACACACACTTCGTGCTTCATCCACATTACAACACATATTCTAAATACACAAACCAATTGCAGCACTGCAATAGGCAAAACCTAGTATTAATATTAATGTTTCGTTAGTTATACTCAAAGCTAGGGTTTATTTTGATATTCCTCACTTTCAGAGATAATTCTTACGTTTATTGTCACTATTGTCAGTAAAAGTGTCCCTAAATCAGTGATGCAAAACCCGGGGCTAGCGAGCGTATTTCGAGCCCTTCCTTTACTTGGCTAAACTACTCAATATGAACAGAAACTCACTGAGGGAACCGGTAGGACTACTAACGCGACATTGCCACCTCACCAGACACATGCAGCTCTTGGGAGTGGACAACATCAATAGATGCATTAAATGTGAAGAGGATGAAGAGACTCTAATTCACCTATGGTGCCAATGTCCCACCTTGATTGGAAAAAGGCTCAGCTACCTGGGAAGACATATTGTGGAACCAAGCGACATACCTGAATATCTAATGAAAACCTTGGAAATCTTTATCAAAGGGTGACAGCACAATGGACCTATGGCCTGAGTGCTCACCAGAGTTATGTAAACCGTATATATAAATAATGATAAATTAGCTAAACCGACGACTGCAAAGTTTAATCATGTCAAACCGCATTGACCCTACCCAACTGCGGCCAGCGAACAAATTGAAAATGGATAAATTGGCCGTCCGGCTTAAACCGTTGCGGATCACTGGTCTAAGTCGTTCTAAAAGCCAAGCGTTATAGTTGAATGCAAGAACTCGCTATGATGCATTTCTGCTCCACCACACGTGAGTTCTGTACCTAACTTCTGGGAAATGCATGCATTACGCATTGCTCACTGTGCATATTATTATCATGTGCTTTGAGCAAAAATTAACGCAATTAGACAATACATTCATCATAAGGATTATTTACGTGTCTGAATGTTTTGAGCGAAAGTGGTAATCTCCAACTCTCCATAAAATCTTTTAACTATGTTTCTTTGTCTTTCTTTCTAATTAACCCTAGAATGTTCAAATTCTGTCCAACTTCAAACTAGTTTTTCGCGGAAGTGCCGACCGATCGTGCGTTTAGCTTTTTTCTTCAAGATATGCTTTCCCTGAGTTTTCCTCAGCAATGCGCTGTCTTCATAGTAGCAGGCTGCGCCCTTTTCTCGTAGATAATTTTAATCCATTGATCAAAATAGTTACCTGACGACCTCCGCGGTCAAGGGGCAAGGCTCTCGACTACTAATTCGGAGGTCGCGGGTTCAAATCCCGACATACGCAAGAATTTTTTATTTATTTAATTTGTGTTGTTTCACACTTAATTAATTCAAAATAATATGTAGCATATTTTCGGCACGTTACAGAGTGGAATATACTCTAAGTATCGCCCCGGTGAAAGACCACCATTCAGAATTGAAACTTTGCTTGACATAATAGCTTTAGCCGTGTTTGGTAACCAGATCTAAATAGCCAGGTACTTCCCCATCTTCCTCGCCTCCGTCCCCTTCCCCTCCCCTTCTACCTTCAGCCTCACAACATACCCCAATTGGGGATGCCATAGTCTCACTGGCTCCAGACGGTTGGAAGCAGTTGGGAATCTTGTGCGGTATTCACATAAAAAAATGGTAGGCTGTGTGTAGTTTTTCAAATTCTGGTATGAAAAATTGTTCATTGTATATTTGAAAATGCGTAATTTTATTATCATATTCAGCGCCAAATATTAATTATTTTTCTATTATCTCTTAATTTATTTTTATGGTTCGTTTTTCTTCGGGTAATAATAATAAAAAATATTTGGATTGTACTGCTTCGTTTTGGGAAAAATCATTACAGGGGCACTGTACAATTTTTTTCCAATGCTCTGTCTTATCACTAACTATAGAAAATCTATTATTTCTACCATGGCTAACAGATTGCATCCACCAGTACATCGATTCGTAATACCAAACTATACGTACAACGCATTTGACCAATTAACGTGATGCCGCATTAAAATATACATGTTATTAATTTTATGTACAGGTAGATAATATTATACAGGACCATGCTTACCTGGCAGGTCACTTGAGATTAAAACTGTTTATTAGTGGAATTTATATACGGTTTTGCATTCAGAAGCCATAATTTGGAAAAGACATGTTATTGGAGATGCTGTTTAATCCTGGTATTTATTGCAATAATTATTAATGTTCTTGCTCGATTTTAGAAAAGGAAAAGCAAACTTTATGATGGGTGGTACAGAACAGGGACTTCATTAGAATTTATCTTCCTAAATGGCTTCACATAAATATGTGACGCCCATCAAAATCTATATATATAACAATGAATGTTTGTCTTTTGTGTGTCCCCGATTTTCTAGAAAATAACTCGACCGGTTTCACTGAAAATACACAGTTTGTTCTTATTAGTTACGGGAAGGTTTAGAGAGTTGTTTGAATGAAATCCAAAATGAAAAACTCATGCTCTAACGTTTTAAAATTAGTTTGAAAAACATTGAACCCGCCATGTTGTATTTAGGTTAAACCATAGATATACCACTCTGGTTAGCCACAGATTACGCATTCAAAAGAAGAAGTTTTTTTCGGGTAGAATATTTTCAAAATGGGAAATACAAGTAGGTATTTATTTAAGAATTTTATTATTGAGGAAAAAATAAATGTTTGGAATGAAATGAAATTTAGAGATAGTAATGGTTGTCACAAGGCATTACTTTCGATTTCAAATCAATTATGACACCCAAATGACAAACAAGAATTCACAACTTCAGCAGTCCACAATGGAGTGCTGATACCAACCCTGATGTATGGCAGTGAGGCATGGAACTGGCAGAGGAAGGATGAAAGTAGACTGAATGCTGTAGAAATGAGATCTCTGAGACGAATGTGTAGTAAAACCATGTATGATCGTGTGTGAGATTCGTAAAGAATGCAAGGCTGATGTAAGCGTAGTGAGCAAGATTAAGAAAGGGACGCTTAGATGGTTTGGGCATGTAGAGCGAATGAATGAAGAAAGGAGTGTAAGGAGAATATATGACGCGAATGTGAATGGAAGAAGAAGCCGGGGACGTTCAAGGAAGACGTGGCACGATCAAGTGAATCAAATATTTGAGTCGAGCCAGGTCAGAAGTCGGAATAACGTAAGAGAATGTATGAGACGCTGTATGAAAGTGAATGAACCGAGAAGTGTATGCCAAGATCGAGTTGTCAGGCGGTCCGTCCTCTCTGCCAACCCCTGCGGTGAAACGACGTGATGGTTAGTTAGTTAACTGAATCTATTGATTTTGCTTTGAATCATTAGCCCTTCCTTTCTGCAATGTAAATTTGGGAGTTGTACGTATGAACTGATACAACTAGGAACAGAGTTTATTGACAACTCGAAATAAAAACTTGGCAGTTCACCCACTCTTAATTTCTATTATGCGTTTATAGACTCACACGACTATAATGCCAACGAGTCAGTGTTTCCTTGTCTCTCTAAAGTTGTTGTTCATCACACGGTAAAAAATACAATGTGTTTGTATTATGTTTGTATGTCTGTCGGTGTGTATATTTAACTGTCCAAATGACGTGTTGAGACGTGCCCACGACGTGCCGGTGCCCGTTCTCCGGTGCCCGTGCCCGGTGCCCAGTAGCTATTTGACACGAAAAATGATCTAAGGCGTCGCATACTATATCGTTCTACAGGGGGATCATAAACCAACTTACATTATTTAAGTGCTACTATTATGTTGAGTCTACACTATATATCTCACTGTATCTGTACTACTGTTTTTTTTTTATTTATTTCTCTATTTGTTTAATACTTGCTGATATAGCAAGATAAGATACAGTAAGATAGAAACCAAAATAAGGAGGGCGAGGTGCGAGCTAGGCGTGCTACCAATTTAAGTAAAACAACAAATAAGCAGAAGATTCGGCTTGTTTACAAAAAAATATTTAGAGTATTTAGTTGACCTTTTTATAAATGTTTTGTAATTTTCTTACCGCAGTCTAAATTACGCGAAAGAAACATAGACAGCAGTTATTTAGGCTGGTGCCAAAATGGGTGTCACGTGACGTTTGCCTTCAGCCGTCGAAATGATACTAACAATTCTATTAATTGTGACATTCTGAATAACATTTGCATGATTTGTATACCGCCGTTTTTGTGTAAAATCACCTCAAGTGCGTTGTACTTTTTTTTTCCAATGCTCCTTTAAAAAAAAAAGAAAAATAAATATTCCCTAGTTACGAATAACCTGGCAATATTTGAAAATCTCCTACTACCATCACAGTAAGCGGAAGATCTTGCTTGTGTCGTAATGGACGACATAGCCCGCCGAGGAATTGAACTCACGATGCCTGGGTTATCTTATCGATATCTATAGACAATCTATTATTAATCTGGCTAACAAATTGCATCCACCAGTTCATCGATCTGTAATACCAATCAATGTGTACCATGCCATGCATTTGACCATTGAATCTTCTTAATGCGCGTAATTGATTGTCGATTAATTTCATTCATTTAATATCTTTGCCTTTCTTTAAATTCAGATAACTCATTAAATACATTTTTTGTATCCATGTCAGAAAACTAACAATAAAACATATACATAATATTAATATAGGTAAAAACTTCCTTCTTTTGTCGCTCATAACATTTTTAAATTTAATCGTATATTAATATAAGGTATCCGTCTAGTATTACCATCTTTATTAACATGTAGAATATGATATACTCGTATATGTATGTAAATTACCCTCAAACTGATCAGAAGCATACAAATGCAGCGGTGATGTATCACATACATACTCGCCCCACTGCTGTTCAATATCAGGTTATGCTCTGATTTTGTAAATAGTAACATTTTGTTCATAATTTAGTCTGAAATGTAAATCACTAGTTTTAAGTCACTAGCTACAGGTCTAAGTTGTAAGTCGCTATCTATATAAGTCTTAAATGTAAATCACTAATTATAAGTCTGAATTAGGTATTTTCTAGTTATAAATCTTGGCTGTAAGCCATTAGTAATTAATGTAATATGTAATTTATTATATATAAGTCTAAGTGATAAGGTATAGGTTAGATAAATTATGCTGTAAAGCGCCTTTGAGGTGATTTTCTCACGAAAACGGCGCTATAAAAATAATCCATTTATTATTATTATTATTATTAATGAGCCTGATGCCGCGTTAAAATATACACGTTATTAATTTTATGTACTGGCAGATAATATTACTGTTCCCACCTTCCCAGGTTTTCTATTTTATTTCTGATTCGTAATTTTGTTTTAACGAATTTAGTATCACCCTGTCTCCGCACAATGGCGGACTTTACGACCGGACGCTACACTGCCATCTGCGCTTTATAAATGGAAGCAAAAAGGCCATAAAAAACGCCATGTTTTGAACGGAGCCAAAGAACTAAAGAACTGCTTTAAGACAAATCGACGCCTGGGTCCAGTCTCTAGTCTGGCAGTGATGTGACGCCTAACAAATTAATTTCCCTTTGACAAGGTGTGAAATATTTACAAAATTTCTCTGGATTTATTTATTTATGTGTAAGAAACAAACAGCTTTTAATACAGATTTATATACAAAGGAAGTTTAACAAAGCTAAGCCAAGAAAGTTTCTTATGCTATCAGTGGTTAATTACATACGCATTATTAGAAAAAACGAAATAAGAAGGAATGTGGGAGAGGAAGAGGAAGATAGGATCGGGACAGGAGATGCTATCGATACGTCTTTATGGTCGTACGTATTACTTCGGTTCGAAATTTTGAAAGGATATTGTGAAGAATGTCGACATTGTGAAATTTTGCGTTATATTGCGCACAAATACGGGGAATTTGAGACTTTATTCGAAGATTGGCCCTGCATGTGGCAAAAAAAAAAAATTGGTTTGTCGAGTTGGTCTTGATGGTTTGTGAATGTTTATAAAGTATGGATTCATAGTACCTGTCACCATCACCATGATTCTATCAAAATCTGTGTTGTTTTTCCGTCCTCTCCCCGTTCTTCCGTTCTGCATGGCCAATCAATGAGACAATTCAAAGTACTCATAAACGGACCTAGTCCCAGACGAACCAGGCAACTACTCAATATGGACAGAAGCTCACTGTTTGGACACACAAGGAGACACATGCAGCTGTTGGGAGTGGAAAACACCAATAGATGCAGGAAGTATGAAGAGAACGAAGATATTCCAATTCATCCATGGTGGGAAGAAGGTTCAGATACCTGGAAAGACATATTGTGGATCCAATGACAACTCTGGTGAACTTAATAAAAGGGGCCGGGTTACTGTCAAAGAAACGAGGTAAAATACGAGATGATGAGATAAAACACAATGCGCCTATGGCTTGATTGCTCACGTGAACTATGCTTATATCAATAAATAAATATGTAAAATACACGGGCAAATCACTTTAGCGTCCCTTTCTTAATCATTACGTTTATATCAGCTTTGCAATCTTTCCTATTTTCCAATAAATGTGCGTTATTTAATCTCAACTCGATTTTAAAACAAAATGTTCCGTTGCAATTTCCACTCTGTCATACAGACGTCATCTCGCTTGTATGGCTTGTTTATCTAGAGCAGTGCGACGGTGTAAGTTTTGATGACGCGTGAAAAATATTAAAATGTGTTGAAAAATATTATCACCTCTTCCACAGTCGGTTCTCGCACATAAAACTATCATCTTTATCTCACTGTTCACCAGCCAACCGCGGCGATGAAATTATGATACATGTCTCTAGGACTTAAGAATAGACGAGATGCAAGGAGATTTCTTTTGCACCACGATTGATCTAGAAACTTTACGAAGTGTTAAGAAAAGAAAACGTTCTTGGAAAAACGTTTTTTGTGAAGTTTTATTATATTATTTTAATCCTTTGAAGAACGTGTTAAATCTGTCGTGTTAATATTTCGAAAATAGAAACAAAAAAAAAATGAAGTGTGTTGTGAGTGTGTCTCTCTCCATAGACGCTGAATTCATAACGCACATATGGAACTCATTTCGGACTCTCTCTCGGGCAGTATGGCCTATACGGACTGGTGGATTTTTTAGCACTGTATTTGAATGGCGCGCTGTTTTAAGGGCCGTCTGTTTCAACAGATAGCTAAATCGTGAGCTAATTTTAAATTTTTACAGCCAGTTAAATAACACCACGCGCTGTTTCAAGTATCCTTTTGCTAAAGTAATTGTTATAAGTGTGGCCAGTAGAGAGAATACAGAATATTCTTAAAAAATTGTGTGAAAAAACACGCCGCATCGACGGTTAAATTTGATCTCTGGTGAAATACAAACAACTGTCAAAATATGCTGTGGGTTTTAATTTGCGCCGTACTCGTATCTAGAAAATATTCTTATATGTCTGAATATATCAATGGCGCTGACAGCTTTGTTCCTACAAGAATATTCGTGTGAGCATTTAAAAAAAAATGATTACCTTTTATGTATGATATTACAGGGGAACATACGAGTAAATCTAAATGAAAGACGTTTCTTGTGTCTATTATTATTCAGTGCTAGGAGCTTACTTCTCACACAAAGACACGCCCACTACACCCTTCTACCGGTTTATCTGTTCACTGCGGTGAAACATGTTTGTATTTATAATTAACCCAGCCGTAATGCTGTAAATGAGTAATATTCGCAACTACTGAACTGTACATTATTTATTTCGCTCGTTTGAAGTAAGAACGTTTGATGTTTAGCTCCGTTGACAGATTTGCAGCATGAAAAGTCGGCGCACAGGTCCCGTTAGGTTACTAAAAATATTTATTCATTTTTTTGCGTTATCGACGCACTGTTTTTTTTAAATACCCTTTTTACTTGCAAAAGTTGTTGTATAAAGATATCAAACACATTTTAATTCGCAATCACAACTCTCTCACACGCAGATACACACACTCACACACAGAGACACGGACACACACACTTATACACTAAACTCTTTTCATATACCTTTTAATCTTTACCATGTATCTTTCCCTAGCATTGTACCTGCCCCTCCTGGTAAAACACATGTTAATAATATATGCTATTCGGGACACGGACACACACTTATACACTATACTCTTTTTTCATATACCTTTTAATCTTTACCATGTATCATTCCCTAGCATTGTACCTGCCCCTCCTGGTAAAACACATGTTAATAATATATGCTATTCGGGACACGGACACACACTTATACACTATACTCTTTTTTCATATACCTTTTAATCTTTACCATGTATCATTCCCTAGCATTGTACCTGCCCCTCCTGGTAAAACATGTTAATAATATATACTATTTGGGACACGGACACACACACTTATACACTATACTCTTTTTTCATACCTTTCAATGCTGCCATGTATCATTCCCTAACATTGTACCTGCCCCTCCTGGTAACCATGTTTAATAACCTATTCCGGGACACGGACACACCTTATACACCTGCACGCACGCTTTTTAATCTTTACCATGTATCATTCCCTAGCATTGTACCTGCCCCTCCTGGTAAAACACATGTTAATAATATATGCTATTCGGGACACGGACACACACACTTATACACTATACTCTTTTTTCATATACCTTTTAATCTTTACCATGTATCATTCCCTAGCATTGTACCTGCCCCTCCTGGTAAAACACATGTTAATAATATATTCTATTCGGGACACGGACACACACTTATACACTATACTCTTTTTTCATATACCTTTTAATCTTTACCATGTATCATTCCCTAGCATTGTACCTGCCCCTCCTGGTAAAACACATGTTAATAATATATGCTATTCGGGACACGGACACACACTTATACACTATACTCTTTTTTCATATACCTTTTAATCTTTACCATGTATCATTCCCTAGCATTGTACCTGCCCCTCCTGGTAAAACACATGTTAATAATATATGCTATTCGGGACACGGACACACACTTATACACTATACTCTTTTTTCATATACCTTTTAATCTTTACCATGTATCATTCCCTAGCATTGTACCTGCCCCTCCTGGTAAAACACATGTTAATAATATATGCTATTCGGGTATGTGGGAGGTAAGTACAGTCCCACCCATTCCATACAATAGTTATAAAAGTATATACAAAAGTTAAAAAAAAAAAAAATAATTAGATAGTAGATATACTCGTACATGACACATAAAACAAAAAAAATAATAAACTAAGTACTCGTACATGAAAATATAAAGCTTTTAATGCGCTACGGCATTTAAATTGCGAGGGGGCAGTATCATTTTCCAGTATGCGTCGATGCTGGAGGTTGGACTGGGCGGTCCTCCATGATTATGATATTCCCGGAGCTGTTTATTCTTTCCCTCATTCCAGCCACCCTGGATCTTATAAGGGCTGCAAAACCGGAAACTCGCCCTTCCGTGAACATACTGGAAATACTGCAATATCTGGGGATAATAGTAAATAACCATTTACTAGATATTACATAGAGACATGTCATTGGTACCGATCCTTGTAATAATTTTCTAAAACCTTGTAATTTGTACACCACTCATTTTATACTTATGTACTATTTATTTCTAAAATAAAAACAAATAATATTTTGCCTTCATACGAATCTCTCGATATGTCATTTTTTAAACAATATTGAGTCAATAATTCAGCCTAAAAAAAAACATGATAGCTTTTTGTTTGACAAGCCCCCAAAGAGCACACAAACTCCAACGGCTCGGAGGACTTTGAAGCAGAGAATGGACGGTTACCTCGAGAGGGTCTCCTCTTGGGGTAAGAATAACTACGTCGAATTTAATGTTTCAAAGACCTAATGATGTCTGATTACGTCCAAAAAGGATCGAAATGACAATCTAGTCTCCTTTAATGGAAGCAATCTTCCCAACAAGCCCTCCATTGATATGCTTGGTGTAACCTTAACTGACCAACTCAGGTATGGGGGATCCATTGAAGCCAGAGTAAAGTTAGCCTCTCAGAAACTGGGTGTACTGCACAAAGCCCGCAGATACTTTAATAGTACACAACTACTGACCCTGTACAAATCGCAAGTGCGCCCCACTGTAGAATTTAACAGCCACCTCTGGTCGGGAGCCCCAAAATATCTGAAAAAAATCCTAGAATCTGTGCAGAAGAATAGATTCGCCTATCTGAACAAACGAATTGCAGTCTTTAAAGCACAAACATCAGGTGGGAATGCTATCATTGTTCTACCGGTATTTCAGTGGAAGATGCTCTGAGAAACTAGCGTCATTGATCCTTTCGGCACCGGTTCACAGTCGGGAAACACGCCAAACGCGCGCCCAACCTTTGTGCATGTTTAACATCTGTCTCATGAGAGCGGGTCGCTTCTATGACTCGTTCGTGTATTCAACAGCTCAGCTGTGGAATGATCTTCTGACCTCTGTGTTTCCTCCCTCCCACAACAGGTTCACTGCTTCCTATCCTTCAAAAGACCCTCCACACAGCGTCCCCAAAATTGTCGTAGGCCTGTAAAAAAATACCTATGTAAATAACTGTTAAAAAGGGTAATTAACTTAATATAATTGAACATCTTGTTTTTTTCCACAGCAATATGTTTAAAGTTGTTTCTTTATTATTTTTGATGTAGATACGAATCACACTTCCATGGGTTTTTTGTTCAGTGTAAATTACATAGCGAGGCACCGTTTATCGAGGTGTTACTGTACCTATATACTTCAAGGTGTTACTGTACCTAACAGGCCCGGAATTTGTTTAATTCTATTTCCGTTAGTTGGGGGCCACCTTCCGGTAGCAGGACGTGGGGTATTTTAATTAAATTCATTATTTATTTATTGTTTTTTTTAGTACTTACACGGCACCTTCCGGTGGCGCTGATACTACATCATCTGGCGCAAAAACATAGTATAGGGCTCACGGGAATAGGGGGCCAAGTCAAATAATCAATATAAACTTTCTTGCCTTTTTGAATGTCACCGTCGAACACTGTTGGACAAATTTTTCATTATTTTTTTTTATTTTATATGAATACCGCACAAGAGTCCCAACTGTCCGGAATCAGTAAGACTATGGAATTCTCAATCGGGGTATATTGTATTGAAGGAAGTGGGGAAGGTATTAAGATAGGAATAATAATAATAATATTTGGATGATTTGTATAGCGTCGTTTTTGTGAAAAATCACCTCAAGGGCGTTGTACAAATGTTGTTTTTTTTTTGCATCGATCTGTAATACCAAACAGAATATACAATGCATTTCACCCATGAACGGCGTGAAACGGAAGAGGAAGGTTGGGAAGTACCTGGGTATTCAGACCTGATCAGTAAACACGGCTAAAGCCATTTTGAGCAACATTTCGATTCTGAATTATGGTGTTTTACCAAGGCGATGCTGAGAGTATTTTGCTCAGAAATAATTCTTGTAATTTTGAACATTGTTCAATTGGTTACTCCATTTTAGGCCTTTTCCATAATGTATATTTTTTCCCTAGATCTGAAGAAATTTCATCATATCACTGCACCGGAGATCAGCGACCTAGCAACAAGAAACAATTCGACGATTCATTAAAACGTCTGAGGCTAGTGAATAATATTCTCCAATTCCCCGTATTTGTGCGCAATATAACGCACAATTTCACAATATCGACGTTCTTCTCAATACCCTTTCAAAATCTCGAACCGAAGTAATACGTACGCCCACAAATTGATGCAGGAGTATAAAATGTATCGATGGCATCTCCTGTCCCGATCCTATCTTCCTATTCCTCTCCCCCTTCCTTCCTATTTTGTTTATTTTTCTCTATCTTGTTAGCTTCATAAATAAAAGATCTGTATTTAACCACTGTTAGCATAAGAAACTTTGTTGGCTTACCTTTTGTTAAACTTCCTTTGTATATATATTTGTATTAAAAGCTGTTTGTTTCTTACAAATAAATAAGCAATATCGTAGGTTAAAAAAAAGTTTTGAATACGAAAATCACAATTTTCTCCAGAAACTGATATTTTTAATATAAAAAGTAACATTTTATATAATTAACTTTTTTTAATAATAATTTAAAACACGTTAATCACAGAAAACAGTATATTGACACTCGCAAAATACTATTGCGTACAAATTTGGTATTAACAAATCCTATAGTCGCTGCGCACCCAGGCATCCAATAGATTCCCAAGGTTTGCAAGCTCGCACAGTTTGCCGCTAGAACACCAGTAGTAGGTTTTGAATGAACTATTTCTTAGTACAGATAGTCCCATAGTCGCTGAATTCATAACGGACATATGGAATCAATTTTTCGTGTTCTCGGGCAGTATTACCTATACAGACGCTCTGTAAGTGTGGTAAAATGATGATACAAGTTTGTCTTATTTTCTCATATTTTTTTACAAGAGTTCACTGCACTAGTGCATTACTGTGGGAAAATGGTGCTTGTGTAATGATGGAGGATTTGCGTAACAGGGGATTGAACCCGCGACGTCGCAGTGGGAACCCATAGCTTTGGACCATTCCACTACTAAACTAACTAGTTGGCGGCCTCCGTGGTCGAGGGGTAAGATTCTCGACTACGAATCCGAAGGTCGCGGGTTCAAATCCCGGTGTGCGCAAATAAATTTTATTGAATTAATTTGTATTGTTTTACAATTAATTAATTAAAAATAATATACGAGTATAGTATAGTTGCGCACGTTTCAGAGTTCAGTATCGCCCTGGTCAAAACCCACCATTCAGAATTGAAACGTTGCTTGAAATGACTTTTACCGTGTTTGGTGACCTGATCTGGATAGTCAGGTGTTTTCCTTCCTCCCTCCCCACTTCTTCCCCTCCGGAATACTTTCACCCTCATAACATTCCTCAATCGGGGATGCCATAGTCTCACTGGCTTCGAATGATCGGTATTGGTATTTGGTAGTGTTTATTTGACCGTTTTCACAAGTTAAACTGTGTGCCTCAGTTTATTTACGCGTACATTTAATATAATATAATCGTTAATAGAATTTTAAAAAGATTATTTTTAATTTTATCGACGCACAGCGCCAGTGCTGCCAGGCCTGCATGATTAATGCCGTTGAAAATAAACCAATAAAAACGTTGCCAGATATATTAATATTTCGATATTTATTACGTTCCCCGTGCTAAGCGGAGTAAAAGTGATTTATCAACGTGTAGACAAACCCGTCTAATTTTAATGTTATTTATTTATTAGTCGTGGTAAATTGTAAATAAAAAAAATAAAAATATGTTTATTAGTTAACTTTGTTTTGACAGCCATTTTCAAACACATCAGAAAGGGAATGCTATACATATCAAAAGATGAATCTACTTTCAGCTTCTTTAATAGTTTCTTTATTTATGTGAATACCGCACAACTTTCTGTAGCCAGCAGGACGATGACATCCCCAATTGAGGAATGTTGTGAGGCTGAAGGCAATGAGGGTGGGAAGCAGAAGGGGAAGGGGAAGGTGGCAGAATACCTGGCTATTCAGATCTGGTCAGCAAACACGACTAAAAGCCATTTCAAGCAACGTTTCAATTCTGATTGGTGGGCTTTTATTACGGCCATACTGAGAGTATCTTCCACTCTGGAACGTGCGCAACTGTACTGTGTATTATTTTATTATTTTTAACACAAACTAATTAAACAAAATTTACTTGCGCACGCCGGGATTAGAACCCGCGACCTTCGGATTCGTAGTCGAGAGTCTTACCCCTCGACTACGGAGGCCGTCAACTAGTTAGTTTAGTAGCCGAGTGGTCCAAAGTTATAGGTTCCCAATGCGACGTCGCGCGTTCAATCCCCTGCTGTGTAAGTCCTCCATCATTACACAAGCAACATTTTCCCACAGAACTAAAATAAGATTGGTTTTACATCGGACACACGGACACGCTCACAACACACTTCTATTATCTCTTCAGTTCTGGTGACGTTAATTTGAGAACCTCTCAACCAATCACTTAAACAACCTTTTGTTAACTGCAAAAATGTTAATAATTCTTACAAAACTCTCTCTTCTCTTCTTAACATCTCAAGCACTTCGGCTTATCCATGGATTACCCTTTCATAATGAGGCGGGCTTATGCTGCACCGTAAACCAGGGTTATTTTGTCCCCTAGAGTGTTACTTCGACCCAAACCAATAAAACGTTTCCGCGCAATATTCAAGCAGAGGTAGTTGCTACAACCGTTCTATCGTCAGGCCAAGTGTATATCAGCATACACTCTGCCCTAACGATGGAACGGTTGTTCCGAAACCAGTAGGCGTGTAAAATAAATGCCGTTAAAACAAAGTTTGATTGTTTCATTTAATAATACCTCTCCGACGACCCTCTCTCTCTTCACGAATGAGTTGCAAAAAACAGTAGATACACTTTGGGCCAAAGTAACCCCGGTTGACAGTACTATAATATCAAGGTATCTTAGCAGTTTTGGCCGTCGGGAAGCGAATTCCGAACTTTTAGTCCGACAAAAGAAATGCATTCAGCCGCGACAAATCTCCTCTAATGGTGGGCATTGAACATGCTGAAATCATCCGAGCGCCCTGTATTTTGTATATTGTATTACATGTTTATTGTAAGTAAGTGTGTGAGGGAGACCACGTTGTGGATACTATTAGTCACACTTATCTACATCAAATAACTTACGATTGTTATTTTTATGAAATTTCTCAGAAAGGAACTCCAGTAAAAATATAACTGCTTTAAACTATATATTCATATAAATCAGTAATCCCCGATTCTGAATATATATCTTTCATTATATATAATTATACGTATAATTTATAAATCGTTATTTAAACGTGATTAAAAAATCGTCTCATCAAAACACGTTGTTATGTTGGTACCATTGCATTTGAAACATCTGACGTCACGTGCGCATTCATTTTATATTTCGATCTTGTTTTGTGTTTTAAATATGTATTATTTTAGTTTTAGTGAAATTTTATTTTGGGTAACTTTAAGCGTTATAATTGTTATTCAATATAAAAAATATCATTAATGAATTGAGTATTCATGAACATAACCAATTATCAATACGGATATTATTTAATGTTAATTCTCAATACTATTATTATTCTTTGAGTTAAAATTTCTAAAAAGGTACATAATTTTATTACTTATGTTAATTTATGGTTTACCATGAATAGAATAGAAAATTATGTACGGTAAAGCCGATCCTTGTTTTGTCATATGACATTTTAACCTCAAAACTGATTAAAACCGACCGGCCATAGATTTGGATCGTTTTGGCGGGCTTTGAAAAACTTTGAAAACTAAGTTTAGAAAAACAACGACATATACTGGTAAATACTAATCCAAAAATAAGTTTGAACGTCATTATGGATAATTTTTTTTCTTTATTTTTCATTTTGACTTTTTTCTGAGTCTAAAGTAGCAAAAACTCTCGAACAAGCAGCTCTGGCGTAATTAAATTTTCACTGTTTTTAAATTCTGGAATCCACGCAGCTCACAATATATTTTTAATTCGCAATATAGTTTCCTTCATGAACTGTAAAGTGTTGAAACGTCGATGTAATTTTTAATTTTTAAATATATATTTTTTTAGTTATTCAAAAAAAGTATACATAGATGCCAGAAACCCAGTTCCAGAATTTCAACTGATTTAGAGACAAGCTAATACATTTTTTGCTTTGCGTATTGTTGACTGCTTTTTTGTTTGCATTGGTCACTTGACTGAGTTCCGTCATTCGCAACGTATGGTCCCACTAAACAAGCAATTTCATGCATAAATAATACGTCCTAGGGCTACAATACGTACGGAGCACGTATGAATGAGATGTTATGTTGTGTGCAGTGGCGTGCAGTCCATGAACGCTTAAAAGCTGTGCCTACCCTAAAAAAAACAAACTATAAAAAAAAAATAATAATAATAACTGATGTTAGTAAACAGTGGACAAAAATATTGTTTTGAAATAATTATATTTCAAATTTATTAATTAAAAACATCCGAAATACCATCCAGTCAGCTTTTTATACTAATAATAAATTATATTTTAAATAACAAGGATAAAGATAATATTTTAAATAAATCGGGGGTGTATAAATTAATTTGTAACGATTGCAACTTTTTTTACATAGCAGACTTCAAGAAATTTTAATATTAGAGTGAAGGAACACATACAAATACATACAAATACAACGGGTTTACGATTAGACAAAAAACTTTTTTTTTTAAATTTCTAATATAAATTTGTAATTCAATGTTTTATACTATTTTTTTATTAACATTTTTAATCAATTTTTGTTTATGTTTATAATTTGTCGATTTTATGACATTATTCTTTTTTTAGTATTCTGTATATTCCTGACGAGGAAAGCTTCGCTTTCGAAACATGTTAATATGTATATTTTAATAAAGTGGTGATTACAAAGTAATTTTTAATCCATTGATTAAAAATAAATAAATAAAAGGGCCGTCCTGAATCTTTAAAACAATGCAGATGATAGGGATTCAGCGATGAAACTACTACAATAACAAAGATGTCTCCCCTTGCATCTACGTACTACCTACCTGTCTTATACAGCTTTATGGAAATACAGGTATAACAAAGGTATAAAGTACCAGGCTACCAGGTAGCTCTGTGACACCGAACGAAGTGATTCGAAGGATGAATGCGAACGGTCTCCCCTCGACACTTGTCTTGTCAATCTATCCTCACCTCAGTCCACACGTTTACCTGTTAAATGTTACCTGTTGACTTGCAAATGACAAGCAGTTTGTTATTCGATACGAAATACCTAATAAATTATTTATTTTTTTAATATTTATTTTTAAAACGCATACTCCCCAAAAGTTTCAACTGTTTGGAGCCAGCGGGACTATGGCATCTCCAATATGGTGTTTATTGGAGGCTGAACAGGGTGGAGCGGGGTAGGAGATAATTTCCCTCGAGGATCATCATCTTTGGGGATGCTGTGTGGAGGAGGGAGGAAACACAGAGGCAGTCAGATCATACCACAACTGAGCTGTTGAACAGAAGAACGAGTCGTAGAAGCGATCCGTTCTCACGTGACAAATGTCAACCGTGTGCAAATAAATGTTGGGCGCTCGTTCGGCGTGTTAGATATAGATATAGATCTATGAGGATACAAGTATTATTTAGTTCAAAATATTTTTATTTCATTGTATATGTCTGAAACGACATTGACGGTCTCCGTGTTTGAGTGGTTACTTGGCTACGAATCTGGAGGTCGCGGGTTCAAATCCCTGCGTGCGCAAGTAAATTTTATTTGATTAAATTGTGTTATTTCACAATTTATTAATTTTAAACAATATGTAGTATATTTGCGGCACGTTCCAGAGTGGTAGATACTGCCAGTATCGCCCTGGAGAAAGTCCAAAATTCTGAATAAAAACGTTTGAAATGGGTTTAGCCGTGTTTGGTGATAATATCTGAATTGCCAGGTACTTCCCCACCTTCATCTTCCATATCTCCTTCCCCTCCTCAAATACCTTCAGCTTCACAACATACCCCAATTGGGGGTGCCATAGTCTCACTGGCTTCAGAAGGTTGTAAACAGCTGGGACTTTTGTGGGGAATCACATAAAAAGACGTTAGTTTATTTTAAAATATAATATTATTGTCGTACAATCTACGGCAAGTAGCTTGGGGCGGGGGGGATCTGTGCGACGTACTTCCAGTATACGGCAAGCGGTACGAGATTTCAGTAGCTTCTCGATATCATCGCTTTGAGATCGCTTTTAGTTTTTTTTAGTAATAACATTTCTCTTTCTTCATATCCTTACGAATTTATTAATTCGGCACATCACAAAAGCATTGTGAATAAATTGTGAAATTCCAAAATCTCTTCATCATTTTACCCTCACGACTATATGCTAAATGCCGGACGGTAAAACAGAAATCTGCAATACCGACATTAATAGTTACAAATATACTGACATGACATTACACGCTGACATCACATTACACGCATGTCGATTCCTTACCGGCCCGTGAGGGAGCCGCCTTAACCTCACGACTCTTGACTAACTAGGTTTGTGTACATTGGTACTTGATATATGTATAAATACACTCCCGACAGTGATGCCTGTTTCATAAGTTTTGCAGCGTGTTAATTTTTGTATTCAAAATTAACTTTTCTTATTTACACAGTATTTTTCAACTCAAACCACAAATTGAAACATGCTGAATTAAAGCAATGGATGTATAAGAGTTTTTTTATTGTTTTCAACTGGCTGTGGATTTACGCGTAGAAAAAAATAATCTTCTACCCATTATTTATGTCTTTGTAAGTAGATTTAACCGTATTTAATAAATAGCTTTGAAAAAAAAAACAAATTCCCATCGAATATTTTCCTAAGCTTCTTCATTACCTATTTATAACGTTCTTAGATCGTAAAACGTACCGTCAAATCCCCTTCTAAGTCTTCAGTATATATTACATGACGAACAACAGTGAGCAAGTGCCACATTTAATCCCATTATGTATTGCATGCGTTGCACAGAATTTATCAAAAGAAAAGACACAATAAAAGATTCTTATGGTTTTGGTTTTTTTTCTTCTGTGCCGCTTGTTAGCAAAAGGTGCCCTTTTCAGGGACTATGGCAGGGATCAACAACCCACTGGTCGAGGATTATTTTTTTTAGAAATTGAATGTAAATCAAATTTAATAATGTTATTATTAAGTTCTTCAAGTATTTTAGTTTTTATTTTTTTATCATTTTGAAACTGCGGTTAATCCACGTTGCGACGACTGATTCATATGATTTTATTTACTCCCACCCAATTCTAATTATGACGGTGTTTAAAATAATTATTTATTACCGGTAAAACCGATTTTGTTAGAAAATACTTAAAATCCCCTATTCTGTGAGGTATTTACATTTATGATGTGTTTTCCCCGTATTTAAATGTAAAATTTGATTAACATTAAATTAAAAAAAAATTAATTAAATGTTCCCAAAAATAACTCCAATATCTCCAAAATGAACTCTAATTTCTCCAAATATTAAAAAAAAAAAAATATATATATATATATGATATTTCAATATGAAGCGGTAACTTGGTGATGTGATTTATTGTAATTTAAAAAATAAAACAATAACTTTGTTTACATCTAAACAAAGTTATTGTTTTATTTTTTTAAATATATATATGTTGTTTAATATTTATTTTTTTATGCATTGTTATCTTTTTTATGTGTTATTATTGTAATCTATGGAACGCATTGCATTGCACTACCCTTGCATACCTTCTGGAATAAAACAGTATTATTATCATTAAAGAGAATTTCACCAAAAATAAGGCGAATTTCAATAATAAACAACACCGCTTGTTGGGTCTGAAATGGTCATGTGGTGGTTCCTACATTAATTGCTATTTATCCAGTCCCTACCTTCCGCAACCAAACATTGTTTTGAAAAATAGAACACAGTGATCTGACAGTAATTGTTTTTACTACTCTCTGGTTCGCGAGAAGAAAAAACTACTTTCGTGGAGCATGTTCGTTCGTGACATCTTTCTGTAAGTGTTTGGTTATCCTGTCCTTTTAAACCTTTAGACTGTCCCTCATTACAATCAACCAAAAACCATCATTATTATTGTCGTCGTTATTTACAATCCACGTCAGTTTTACAAGCGAAATCCAACAATTTTCGTTTGTAACATTGTATAACACCGCTTTTCCATAAATATATCACGAATTTTGCAGGTCTCTTATTATAAAAGGTTGACTATCCCGTGGAACAAGAATGGACCTATTATTGAGTTTGTCAGGTGAGAGGTGTATTTATTTGGGGTAGTTTTTTGATTTCGATTGTGTGTGTAATTTCATGAGTGCACGAACTAGTTTAGCAGCCAGAACATTTTGTATTAGGTACAGCTCATTCTATGTACTTTATTCTCAAATTCAATATGCTGAATCCGTAAATATTGGCGTATCAAATTTGAGCTTTCTCATAACCACATCGAAATTGGGTCGTTTGTACAACTCATTCTTGTGTTCAACAGCTCGGCTGTTACACCTCCTTCCCATAACACTAGTCTTTTCACCCAGGTTTATTTCTCATTTTCCTCAAAAAGAATTCCACATAGGCCTACCCTACCTCAGTCACCTAAAAATTATAAATAATAAAAAAAATATTGCAAGGAATCAATCTCCACTTTTAAAAATACGCGCGAAGAAGAGACATGTCATATTCAAATTCTGCACAAAAATGTATATGTGTTCACAATGCGCAATCAAGGGAATACTCGTTTGTTTCAGCGTCGAAAACGGCCGTGTCTTTCGGTACAAATCACAAATGTAGCATGAAGGCAATCAGTGCCATCTGTTGGTTCCTTCAACCTCCCGATAGCTGATGACGCCGCTGACCTAAGGGTTGACTGGCGTGACTGTTGTAGCCATTCCGTTAAGTGACTTAAATAATGACTAGGTTTATATTATTTTATTTCCCCATCACGAGTCGCCCTTGAATCGGTAGCAAAGGAGGCCGAAAAGGGTCCGAGTTCCCTTTGGGATAGAAGAGGATGCGATGGACCAGAGACCCTAATCAGGAGACCAGTGGAGAGATAAAAAATACAGGAATAATCCATTCAGGATGCTGTGGAAAAAAAAATACCTGGGCCCGTATCTTCTCCCATTGTGCCTTATTATTTTATCAATTGAGTAATTTTATCAGTTTTTTTAGAACACATTTTTGTTATTACGTATTTATTTATTTTTTCATTTGTTCTCGTTTTTTATTGTTTCGAATAAGATTGGTTTCATCCTCATGTACCCACATGGTTGGTTTGAAGAGACTCCAGGTAAAATCCACGTTGGAGGTTATTTGTCAATTTTGTTTTATTAATTTAATGTTAATTTGACAATATTATGTTTTAAATGGCTCAGCTTTGTGCTAAATGCTTGATTTGTGGGTATAAGTCGATTTTCATTAATGAGCGGTTGTGCAGTAAACACCCAAAGAAAAACTAGAGCGAACAAGACTCTCGCTTGGATTATACACAGCTCGATTCAAATCCCGCAACGCACACACGGAGCTAAAACACCTATGGGAATTTTCATAAAACATAAATACGGGTTCGAACGGTGCCGGAACGTGTGTCAAAGCTGAAATCCGCTATTTCGGTGCGCAGCGGTAAGTCAATTTTTTTTTTGTATTTCGGTGCGTGAGTGCGATTAATACTGATATTTTTATTTCCAATTTTGAAACAGTTAATTCGTGACGCAATTCGATTTTAATGACGTTTATTTTAGTTTTTAATACAAAAAAGTCATATCAAAAGTTTTTGCATTATAAGGAAAAAAAAATTATGTTTTTCGCCTTTTTAGTTATTTTTGGGGAAAAATAAATTTCAGTCAAAAATATTTCCTAATTAATACTTGTATCTAACAGACCTCGGACGTGAAAAACAAGCACCTTGTTGTAGACCCTACTATTAAATTGCCAGGGTTCTCTCTCCCTCGGAAGACGTGGACCTCATTAAAACGCACCCGCTGCAGTCACAGCCGTTGTGCGTATACGCTGCGTAAATGGGGCCTAAAGGAGTCCGAACTTTGTGAATGTGAACATATCCAAACAACAGAACACATCGTTGAAGAATGTCCCCTTCATCAGTTTCCCTATTTCACATCTGTGCTGAACCAAGTGACTCCCGATGCCGTCGACTGGCTGAATAACCTCAGCATCCCACTACGACCTCCGCCAACTCTCCTCCACCATACGTATATGAAGAATACTTGTGTAATATATTTAAAAAAATATTATTAAATGATTTGTATAGTGCCATTTTTGTGAAAAATTACCCCAAGAGCGCTGTGCAAATATTACTTCCTATTCTCTATCTAATTATGTACAAACAGATACAGAAAAAAATACTTACCTGGCAGGTCGCTTCAGATGAACACAGTTTTATTAGAAAATTGAAGCTTAGGGAAGATATGATTTTTACAGTTGCTGTTTTATTTTCCTTTTCTATTGAAGTAACATTTATTAGAAGATTGGTGGCACAAGAAGAGTTGGCATTTATTTGAAATATTTATAATTTTTAGGACTGGAGAATATTTATAAAATGACATTAAAAAGCTTAAGAAGTTTTTAATAGATATTTACATTTTTTTACACATATAGTTATTTTCAGTGTTGCCGGCTATTGATGCATTTGCCCACCGATGCGTGATATTTTTAAAAAGTGCTACTTAATGACTTTAGGTAAGCACTAACCGGCTAGCCTAGTTAAGCAATTCACGTGTGCATTTCTTCCATTTATGGATATGATTGTCTGAAAAGATGAGTTTTAAGTTTATATCTAATACTTACCTCTTCACACAAACTTTGAAATGAATTGACTCCATAACACACAATATTCTATAAAGAAGAAAAACTGCCCATGGAAGTCGATATGATGTCCTTTTTTAAATCGTTGTTGAACTTCCAACGTTTTAGACCACAAAACATCACTGTTTATGAGAAAATTTGAACAAGGGAATTGATTCATTAAGTGTGAATCAAGTGTCATTTTCTTGACAAAGATTTTGTATTTTCATGTGGTACAGGCTAATCATATTTCTACAGAAAGCATCTTCCTTCTCCTCCCTTTCTTAATCTTGTCCATTATGCTCCCTTGCTTTGACTTAACATTCCTGCCTTTTACCTCGACAAAACGTGTCCCTGCATAATTCTCAAAGACTTCAGAGGCCATTTAAAAAATGCAGAACGGGTTCTCAAAATGTTTTACTATTTCCTTTATCAGTCGAAAAACGTCCAAAACATTTAAATTACTATTTTAAGTTAATTGAGTATTTTCGAAATCTGCCCAGGTTATTGTGTCGTGTACCCATGTTAAGAACATTTACATATGCTATTTCACTTATAATTAATGGGTTATGATCGGTTTGGAGTAAAGTTTTGAGGTTGTGATGTGTTACCCCTCCAGCTACCCCTACAGCTGCCCCTACCCAGTAATTTCACACTTATTTTGAACGTCAAGTATTCAAAATTTCATCTGAAAGTGCCAAAATTTTGCTTTAATGGGTGGAGAGGGGATGGGGGGGGGGGTAGTTTTTCGTTTTTAACCAAATTGTTCTAAAAATCCTATCCAATATACAACATAACTTCATGTACGTAGAAATAGAATTTCAGGCTTTTTTCTTCTGATCCTCCTTTGTTATTCAATGCCCTTAGTATCAAGTGAAAAACCATGTATATAATATTTTCTTGGTCTGTTGTTATTTGTACTTACTTTAAATTTGATTATTTACACCCTTAGCTTATAAATGGTTATATTTTAATATCTAAAATGTTTATCTAAGTGAGTCTGCTTCTCGTGGATATTTTATGTCATAGTTTTAATTTGCATATTGTATATATATATATTATAATAACACATATACTATGTAGTATATCTGTTATTTTACAATTAGGTTAGGTTAGTTAGTGTAAAGCGCACTTGAGGTGAACCTCCACAAAACTGCGGTATGGAAATTAATTCTTATTATTATTAAAGAATGCAGTCTGTGATCTTCCTTGTGTTTTGAAAGTCAAGTGTGCAAAATTTCATAAAGTTTGGATAGATTTGTATAAATAATAAACTCACCCACATACTCTTTTCTTTACATAATACAAATTTATAATATAACTCTATAACGTGTAAATCTCGAATTACCTGCCAGGTAAGCACGTTTTTGTATCTGTTTGTACATAATAGATTTTGTTTGTACATAAAGAATTAGATAAAGAATCGGAATTATGATCTGTACAACTCCCTTGAGGTGATTTTTCACGAAAATGGCGCCATACACATCATCCAATTATTATTATTATATTTATTACATATATTACATAGGAGATAGTATATTTGGGACACGCTCCAGAGTAGTTGATACTCTTAGTATCGCCTTGGTGAAATATCACCATTCAGAATCGACGCGATGCTTGACATTGCTTTAGTCGTGTTTGAAGACCAGATCTAAATAGCCAGGTACTTCCCAACCTTCCTCTACCCCACCTTCTTTACCTCCAAAGATCCTTCAGCCTCACAACATACGCCAATCGGAGATGCCGTAGTCCAACTGGCTCTGGACGGTCGGGAGCAGTTGATACTATTAATATGTCGAGTGGTCAAAAGCGTCAGATTCCTGAGCTGATACGACAGAGCAAATAATACATAGAGATTACCTAACATGGAAAAGGAAGAAACCGAAATGAGAGGGGCGAGCTAGGCGTACCGGCAAATGAAGTAAAACGGCAAATAAGTAAAATGGTTCGGCTTGTTTTCAAAAACCGAATGTTTTATGATTTGCTTTCCGCACAAAATCACGTGAAACACACGTAGATGGAAGTGAAATAGGCTGGTGCCAAAATGGGTGTCACGTGACCTTTGCCTCCAGCCGTCGAAATGGTACGTTAAGGCGAATCTATCTATTTTGACGTCAGTGGCTGATGCTGATACCAACCCTGATGTATTGCAGTGAGGCATGGAACTGGCAGAGGAAAGATGAGAGTAGACTGAATGCTATAAAAATTATATCCCTGAGGCGTATGTGTGTACAATTATGTTAGCGTAATGAATAAGATTAAAAAAGGGACGCTTAGATGGTTTGGGCATGTAGAGCGGATGAACTATGAAAGGAGTGTAATTAGAACATTGACGCGAATGTGATTGGAAGAAGATGCCGGGGACGCCAGAGGAAGACATGACACAATCAGATTAATCAAATCCTCGAGTTGGGCCTTGTCATAAGTCAGAATGTATTGAACGATGTATGATTGTGAATGAGACAGTCTACTTCTGCGGAGAAGTGGCATGATGACTAGTTTTTTTCTTCTCATTTCGTTTATCTAGATCCCTTAGGTTGATATTCCACATAAAAATATTAAAAAAAAATCTATTATTATTTTTACATCGTACCACACCATCTATTAAGAATGCAGACATCTTATTCAGCTAAATTCCCCCGCATTGAGAAACCCAGCCATAAATCTCTAGTCACTAGTTTCCTCTGGTCTCGCCCGTCCTCTTCGCTATTCTACCGGTGCCCCACCGCTTCTCGGAACCCCACAATAGCCTGGACCTATACCTTCTATACAGTTTCTTCGTCCCAGTGTCTTCCAATGTCTTGCAATGTCTTCCACCGTTCCCGTGGAGTTAGTATTCTTTCATCCGTCAGACAGATTCTATTCTGTTATATTTATGTATCTATTTATTTTTTCTCGTTTTTTTGTCGATTCCTAAAAATGGTGGCCAGACGAAGAATTTTTTTGTATTTCCCTTAAAGTTGTTCTTTTGCATTGTCCTATCGCTTTATTGTTTTTTAATTATATGTAAAACATAAGTTTTCTATTTATTTCGTGTACCCGAAAGTACAGCAAATACATTAAAAGTTTTGATGGGATGGTTTTGTGCTAGATTTTTGTAGCCTGCCACAGCGTTAAAGTCGTAGAACATTCATATGCCGCTAAACCTTCAAAATCGCAACCTTTAACAAAGAAAACCTCGGTGCCTATTCTGGTTATTTTTTAGGAAAATTCCTTATCCTTTTCCTTAGGCTTAAAGATTTTTTGTTTTAGTGCAGAATTCCGAAGAGACATATCTGAAAACATTTCATCAATTGATGAAATATGTTCAAGTGACACGAGGTTTTGAACACAAATAATAACATTATATGATATTATAATGCGTTTAAATTAATCTTTTTTAAACATAAATACGTTTTGTATAAAGGTACCTATCTCACTAGACGGTAATGACCTTTTTGTTCTGTCACTACTACTAAAAGTAACATTTGCCGCCTTGGTATACCTATGCCGCCTCCTGCCGTTGTCCATTATTTTGTTTACCCTGCCGAAAATTTCAACATTTACATGTTTACTAAATAATCATGTTTAAACTCAATAATAATATCCCCACCTCCCTCTTCTCCTTCTCCTTTCCAATACCTTTAGCCTCGCAACATTTCCCAATTCGGGATGCCATAGTCTCACTGGCTCTAGACGGTTGGGAGCAGTTGAGACTCTTGTGCGGTATTCATGTAAAAATAACTAAATAACGTAGTTGGTAATTTGTGTTATAATTCATTATTGAGTCAGTATAATAGCTTTGCTGAGAGATCTACTTCAGACCATTTCGCAGCGCATACAATCCCCGGGGAAGATTGTGTGTTATTATTCATTATTGAGTCAGTATAATAGCTTTGCTGAGAGATCTACTTCAGACCATTTCGCAGCGCATACAATCTCCTGGGGAAGATTGTGTGTTATTATTCATTATTGAGTCAGTATAATAGCTTTGCTGAGAGATCTACTTCAGACCATTTCGCAGCGCATACAATCTCCTGGGGAAGATTGTGTGTTATTATTCATTATTGAGTCAGTATAATAGCTTTGCTGAGAGATACACTTCAGACCATTTCGCAGCGCATACAATCCCCGGGGAAGATTGTGTGTTATTATTCATTATTGAGTCAGTATAATAGCTTTGCTGAGAGATCTACTTCAGACCATTTCGCAGCGCATACAATCTCCTGGGGAAGATTGTGTGTTATTATTCATTATTGAGTCAGTATAATAGCTTTGCTGAGAGATCTACTTCAGACCATTTCGCAGCGCATACAATCTCCTGGGGAAGATTGTGTGTTATTATTCATTATTGAGTCAGTATAATAGCTTTGCTGAGAGATACACTTCAGACCATTTCGCAGCGCATACAATCCCCGGGGAAGATTGTGACACCAATTGCGCGACTGGGCTACTTTATAACTAAGCGATCGCTTAGTTCCATTGGTGAAAGCGGCCATCAGTCAATAAACTAATAAACAGTTTTATCGGCACTAAGCCGCCTTTTTACTGTCTCATTGAACCGCGGACTAATCTATGAACAATAATCATTATAAATAATACTGTGTTATTGATATCACGGTGCCCATTGTACGTTGTGTAACCCTGCTACGGATTCACGAAGAAATGACTCAATCACCGATATATATCCCGTCGAATAAAAAACCTGATTGTATAAATAATAATATCGTGTGCCGGTGGTACGAGCTTTCGTTTGCGCGTTTTGACTTGCGCGAAGTCTGCGAATAGGCCCCCTGAAACAACAATACACTCGTATAAAGGTAATAGGATGCAGTATATTTTTTTGTATTTCTTGGGCATTAACTATGTAACAACATCTAGACATTCAGTTTTAATTACTACGTACTTTTGTTACTTAATTTTATTACTGCGCTATCGGTTTCGCCCTCTTTAACTTAGTCAGCCTTGTTCATGATTTAGTCTGTTTGCTCTGTCATGTGCCTATGTTTCCATTCCTCAATCGTCCAATGTTTCTTCCGTCGTTTAGTCTGGTTCCTTCACACATTCATCGTTCTTTCCGCCTTGATTTAGTCTGGTTCCTTCACTCCTTTGTTATTCATAATTTACTTTCGTCCAATATTTTATCTCCTTTCATCTGCTTTCAGTATTCATTGAGTTGTGTTCTTCATTCATTTTCTTCTTTGCCTTCTTTTGCCTTCGTATTCCATTTATTTTTTATTCTTGATGTATTCTTCTTCATATGGCATTGCGTCTTTTTCCCTTGATTCTTGTTCATTTTGTCTTTCATCCCCTTTTGTTTTCGAATGACATTTTGTATAATCTTCTTTAAATATTCTTCTTTTATATATAGTTCCCTGCTGATATTTTCTTTAATCCTTCTCCTCTTCTTCTTTCATTTTAAACATGGATACCTTCAATCCATGGTGATTGACTTTGGTAGTAATAAACCGTGTTTTGGACCACTGGCGGTTTATCGCATATCTCATTGGGAGTTAAATTGGAGATAGAAAAAATAAACAAAAATTCCCTCATCTATTAATCTTTTCCATAATTATACGTGTTTTTCCCTATCTAAAGGAATTTCATCATATCACTGCATCAGAGATTAGATATCTAGCAATAAGATACAATTTTGCCATTCACCAAAGCGTCTGTCGCTAATTAGTGTAAAATGGTAGGTTATAAAAAAAAACAATATGAAAATCACAATTTACGCAAGAAACTGATCGTTTATCAAATCCCATAGTCGCTGCGCACCCGGGCACCTAACAGATTCCTAAGGTTTACCTTCTTCCACGGTCTTCCGCCGAAGCGACATGAATATGAACTATTTCTTATAACAAAAAGTTACAGTGTTGAATTCATATCGCACGTATAGGATTCATTTCGGACTCGCTCTCTGGCAGGTATTAATACGGGCGGGTGATTTTTTTTTTATCACGAAATTTAAATAGCTTATTGTTCAAAATGTCGTAAAACTATAATACGAGTTTGTCTTATTATCTTATCATTTTTTATGGGAATTCACTGCACAAACGCGCTGAAAAGTAAAAAATGTTTTGGAATTGTTTAAAAACAATATGTGTTTTTTTTAATTTTTTTTATTTTATTTTTATTTTTTATTGTATAATATTAATTATATACAGTTGGAACTTATACCCGCTAAGCTACTGCAAGTAGCTTGTCAGCAGGAGTTTATTTCAACAATATAATATAATACAACAATAAATTACAATCATCATACAAATGTAGGGCAAAATTATTATATTTAGGCGCATGCATCTTGTGCTGTACATAAGTTGAAAAAAAAAATTAAAGAAAAAAAATAATGGTAAAATCATTACAGTTTTGTTATTGAGATACTAGAGTCCAATTTTATAACATCGATTTAAATAATATTATAAAAATGTCGATATCATAAAAAATATCAAAATTATAAAAGCATTAATATTACAAAAATATAACTATTACGTAAATATCAGAAATATCAAAGCATCTGTAAGTATTAAATAGATTAAGAAATAAAAATTTAAAAAATATATACATAAAACAGCAGTACAGGTTGGTTACAATGAGGATAGACTTAAATATAATAGTAACAGTAAATACACCAGATATCTAGGAGCTATACAACCATGGAGACCGTCATATTTGTTACCATCAATACACAAGGTTACTTTCCAAAAGCCAACACTTTAACATCAGTGAGAATTTCATCATAGGACAATTCTTTTTAAATTCGTATGGCAATTTGTTAAATATAAATGGTACAATGTATTCAAGGGTTCGTTGACCATATTTATTTTGAAATATTGGCACTCATATGGCAATCATTCCTATATTTTGTGTGAAACGTGTATTGTGTACATGATCCACCACTGCCTTAAAATCTTAAATTATTTTTCCTTCAATATTTTCAGATTCTAACACTGAAGTTATTCCAAGTTTCACCCATCACGGGTTTTCCTCAATCATCCACCGTACAGATAGAGGTATACCCGTTTACAATGATCACAGCCCGTGTGAAACGGGTATACAATGTTGCATATCTTGTTTCCTCCTCTCCGTCCTATCCTTCAACATCTTCTTTGTTTTACTCCTTCTCGTCAGACCCTCCCGTCCCCTTCTCTCTGCCAAGACTGCTGATGCCGCGGCCTCGCTCGCGCTTTAAGCTTTTGAATCGATTTTCTGGATCGAGTTCATACAACAGGGGTGTCACAAATAACATAATATTTTGAATGTGTACTGTAAAATAATTATTCAGTTTCCCCCGGGGTAGACAGTGAGGATGGACCGCCACACATTTCCGCCTTGACGCACGGTCTTCGTTTCATATATTTTTTTTTATTAGTAAGTGACCTATATATATATATATTTTAATAAAGTTACGAAGTTGTGAATTCTTGTTTGTCGTTAGGTTGCCATAATTGATTTGGCGGCGAATGTAACTATCTCTAAACAAAGATACATTCATTTGAACATTTTATTTTATTCCATATATTTAAATAAAAAAAGTTCGTAAGTTGGTACCTACTTGTGTTTTCCATTTTGAAAATGTTCTACCCAAACAAACCTTGTTCTTTTGAATATGTAATCTGTGACTAACTGGAGTGGTATATCTATGGGCTAACCTCAATACAACATGGCGGGTTCAATGTTTTTCATACTAATTTTAAAACGTTATAGCAACAGTTTTACATATTCGATTTCATTCAAACTATTCTCTAAACCTTCCCGGCACTAACAAAAACAGACTGTGCTATTTTCAGCGAAACCGGTGTAGTAATTTTCGTGAAAATCCAAGACAGACAGACAATCATTAATTTTTATATAAAGTGATGTATTCACATATAATGTATTTTCTAACTTCTTTAGTATTTATTATGTGCTATATGATACTAATATTATACTAATTTATGACTATGAAAATGAAGTGAGTAAAAAAATTATTTTTTGGAGCAGTCTTTACTCGTATATTCGTGCATACTCGTACATACACTTTGCAATGTTTGTTGATGTGTTTATATACTCCTTAATTCACATATTTGCAATTCTCTCCGAATTTATTATTTGCAACCGGTTTCGACATATCCGTGTCATTCATTCAATAGCTTTATTAAAACTAACTTAAATTAAACAAGTACAGAAATAATTAGTCACGATCAGATGAGGGTAGTGGGTGTGGTGATTTGGAAAGGGGCGAGGGAGGGGGGGGGGGAGGAAACGTGGTTAACAAATGTGATTTACGGGGTGCTATTATTTTGTTTATAAAAATTAATTTTAGATATTTTTGTTTTGTTTATTTCTAAAGTTTCTAGGGCGCATAATTTAAAATATGTATTAATATTTGAATGTTTAAACTGGTTTTTTTTTATATATTTAAGCTATGTACTGTTTCTAATAAGTGATTAGCAAACTCGGAATAGTTAGTATTTCGTAAACAGAGTTCATGTTTACTGATTCTAGTTTAAACAAAATGTCTAGAAATTGTTACATAGTTAATACCGAAGAAATACAAAAAATTGCAATAACTCTATTCCAGAGGAATTGATTATAAAGCTTCCTCTAATACGTAAAATCCGTTTTTAAACCGAACGTGAAACCTCTGTGGCGTATGCGTGGTATACCACATATATATATAATAGGTAATATAATAATAACGTGGTATATATATAATAGGCATGATTGAAATGCAAATGAAAAAAATCGGCAAGGAATGAAAGGCCGATGCTTTTACGTAATGAATAATTATACATTCTTGTAAATTTTTATAGCGCCATTATTTCTAAATCTCACATCATCTGGGCTTATAAGATAGGACAGGAATTGATGTTTTTTTATGTGTACGTCGCACAAGAATTCCGACTGTACGGAGTCAGTGAGATTATGACATCCCCAATTGAGGACCTTTTTTTTCAAGAACCGCTATTCGCTTATTTCAAAATCTTACAGGAGAGAGTGTTTTGTGAATTTACCGCTAGGCACGTAAATGATATATAAAAAAACATATATTTATTTTCAAAAATAATTATTTTTAATTTAGGTTTTTCAAAAAGCACGCACTCGAGCGAATAGCGTGTTTTTTAAAATATGTTTTTAAGTTGATTTGTAGCGAGTTTTGTTGGTGAAGCAGATGAGAGGATGAATGATGAAGGATGGAAGGTTGGACCTGAATATTGCTATAGCAATCAACGTTTAGGTCTGTCTCCGGGGCGATGATACTATGCGATGAGTATCTACCACTCTAAAAATGACATATTTTTTAAAATCGGTATAGATGGCACTTCTAAGGATAATTCATTCAGTGTTGAAACCACATCATGTGACAATATTTCCCATATTGGGACATAAAAATCCCAAATGAAATTATCTCAACCAATATCCCACAAGATGAAGCCACTCGACTGGAATTTCATTGTATTATTTACTCGTACATCTTCATAAAATCAAAACATAATCATTTCAATATTTCTCACGGAACAAACAAAAACAAACCAAATTCAAATATACTTTAATCAAAACCCAGCCTTACACACGTACGACACAAAGCTCCAAATTCCGTGAAAATCACAACAAACTTACACCTTTCTTCAAATTTCACGCAACGCGCACAAACAAAAGAAAATAAACCAAAATCATTTCAAGTACAAAGTAAAATAACCTTTATGACCATTGCTTCAAATTCCACATTCGCTTATTTGAATTATTCTAGTTATGCTTTTTTATCGATCCTTTATATCGATTTATCGATTTTATCTTATTATTTACGATTTACCTGTCTCTTTATGCGGTCGAACTATAACTCTCATTCCGTCTCGTTCTGTGTCGTGTGAAAGTCACGCTTAAGTTTGTTTGTTTCCCGCTCGCACTTATGGGCTTGCGAGATGAACGATTATGAATTTTATTTTTGCATCTCACTTGCTCTTGTGTACTTTAAGCCTTTCTCTTTTACATTGGCTTTTGATAAGGAATTGTCAACCTTTTCTCATTTGATAAAAAAAACATATTTAGAAATCTATGTGCCAAACGTGTGGTGATACCGTGTGTGATCGTGTGAAAAATGTTGAGATTCGCAAAGAATGCAAGACGTAAGCGCAATGACTAAGAAAAATGATTTTTTTATTAAGGGTCCAGTATAAGACCGCGTATTCACCGCCGTTAGGAATTTTAGGCCTCAAACTCAAAACCACGGACCACCACGATCCGGCAGCAGGATTGGGGAAATGTGGATAATGTAGACCACGCCGGATTAAAAAAATGTTCATCGTATTGATGCAATACGAAACAAAAAACATTTGCTCTATATTTTTTTCGTTTATTCGCTGTGTAACAATAAATTAATAGAAGCTTGACAGACTTAACTTAGTAGTCGGAAAAGGGAGGATTTTTTGCCGCTTACTGCAAAGTAAAGCAAGTCGATCTGTTGGTATAGGTTAAGGTAAATGATGAGAATATGTTTTTTTTTTTAATTTTGTATATAATATATTAATAATTGACAGTACCCATACAAAGTACCTTTATATTTTTTTTTGTTACTATTTACGTATTTATTTCTTCACATCATAATCTTTTATTTTTGCTTCGAAAATATTATAGAAATGGGTAACGTGGATCACCTGCTCATAAATACTTGAAGCACAGTTTTTGACATAGGGAATTATTTTCATGGTTTTTGAATCAAGGAATCCGATTTTCGATTGTCCACTTGTGGATTCAAGATGGTTGAAATGAATTAGATGCTTTTTTATATCGCTGTTCTTTCAATGGCTTTGGTTTTTATTAATGGTTAAGGAATCCGACTATTACATTTAACTTAGGAACCAAGATGGCGCATGTGAATTAGATCCCGTTTATTAAACGGGAATAAGAATTATTTGTCTTTTGATAATTTTTGGGATTTCGAAACGGCCTTCAATATTGTATACTAAACAGCAGTAAAAATATAACATATGTAGATAACAGTGATTTACAACCCACTCCAGATGCAGACAATAAGCTTGAGTACAATTCACCAGTAGTTCAGTCAATGAAGGCAATAAGAAAAACTGAAATTTTGCAGGTGAATAATACCTATAACAGGGAGTATTTTCACAAAAGTCTCCTATCTTCCCCTTGCCCCTCCCACAAACAAAGTAGACCAAATATGCTATAATTTGAAATCAAATACGTTTCTAAGGACTTAATAGTGTCCGAGATACAGCGGTTCTAAATTATGCAAATTTTTTGTAAGTTATCATTCTTCGCTATTTTTTAGTGTTTTGGTCAATTTTGACAGTGAAGGAGTAATTTTTCGGTAAAGGTTAATCTATACTTTATAAAGTAGGCTAAAGATGGTACAAATTGAAAGCAAATTGGTCTCCAAGGACCTAATATCGTCTGAGATACAGTTGTTCTAAATGAAGAAAAACATTCTTTGTTATCCATTCTTCGCATTTGATTTCAGTGTACCTCCAAACACTTTAATTCCGATTTTGAACCAAATCGGTAGAGAACTCAAAATTCAAAATGAACATCGAAATTAATCAGGTTGACATTAAATTTGACATCAGCACCCCCCTAACATGACTTACGCCGCTTTCTAACCAAATCGGTGTGAATATCTAGAAATTCAAGATAGCCGCTAAAACTATGGATTTTGATAGGCACAGATCGGCATACTTATATATGCAGTCGGGGGCGTCAAGATTGTAAATTATATGGGCACAAAAAATGTTAAGATTTTAAAAATAATTCGTTCATTGATTAGTTTTGCTTTTGACAGCCTGCAAAGATATAGTCTTATAGATCTATACCACGTCCGTCAGTTTTTTTCCAGTGCGCAGGTCTTTTATATTGTGCCGTATAATAAATTAATCACTTTTTGGACCATCTTAAAGAACGTTGCAAAGAAATGTGATTACAACAAAAAAAAATCTAAAATACGTAATTCCTACATTCCGGTGGCAGTTTAACACCTCTCTTCCCAGCTATTCGTCATAAAACAGACAGAAATATCGAATTTCAAATCGACGTCCGCTCGCTCCGAAGGGCTTCTCACAACTGATTTACTCCGGCGAAATAAATTGTTTTATCTACAATCGCGCGGGCCGGAGATTCTCATAGGTTTTTTGTATGACGGAACTGAATTTAAAAATTCCTGAACTTTGAGGGAATTACAGAGAAAATCTAGATTTACTGAATTATTTTTAATAAACGCTCTTGGTTCTTGATCTTATTTACTCTGAGATTGTGGAAAGATTTTAATTAAATATGTTTGTAATGGGTGCAGTTAACATAACGGAAAAGGCACTGTCGAGCGTTTTACTTAAAATTACAGTAGATATTTCATATATAATGTAAAAGATTACAGTTTAAGAATTTAGGTCACTGAAAACCTTAGACACTTTCGTAACTTTCTGTTAAGAAGTTGCAGATAAATTATGTGTTGTATTGCTTACGTTAGCATACTGCGAAGTGACGTTTAGCACCTTATTTGAGACTGCCCCCTTAAAAAACCTTTGTAACGTGACGATGCCCGTGATAGGGTGAAACCGGTCCGGTCGAAAATAAATAAGTGGAATAAGGTTACAAAGGTTTTTTAATAAAAAAAATCATTTTAATATGGAATTCCACCATGAATTGACAGTTTCAAAATTAGAAATAATTAAAAGTGCAATGACTAAGATTAACAAAGGGATGATTTACATGGTTTGGGCATGTAGAAGCGAATGAACGAAGAAAGGAGTCTTAGGATAATATGTGACGGGAATGTGAATGAAAGAGAAGGCCGGGCACGCCCTAGGAAGTGTCATCAGGTGAGTCAAGTACTTGAGTCGGGCCATGTCAAAAGTCAGAATAACAGAAGATAATGTATGGGACGTTGCATGAATGTGAATGAAGCAAAAAGTGTATGCCAATACCGTGTTGTTTGGCGATCCTTCCTATCTGCCCACCCCTGCGGAGAAACGGCGTGATGGAGTTAGGTATATTAAAAAAAAATTGTGAATACCGCAGAAAAGTCCCAACTGCTTCTCGTTAACCGAAGCCGGTGAGACTATGCCATTCCCAATTTGGGTATTTTGTGAGTCTGAGGGGAGTTAGGTGGAGAGGGAAATGTGGAAGGCGACGGTTGGAAAGAACCTGGCTATTCAGATTTGGTCACTAAACAAACTGAATTTGAGGAACAAATTTCAAAGTGAGTAGCTTTAAAAATAGCAGTGAAAAAATTATGCCCACAATTTATTACTCCCAAATTCTTATTTCCGTTTCCTTCCATGCACCCTTTTTTGCTCTTTTATTTAGTTTAAAATGATTTTTTTTCCAGTAGGTTGTCGACACCTGCAGTAAACACAGCTATCTCTTTCCATCTTTATCCTTTTGCGGCTTATAGACTTTCATCTCGACACCGTTATGGTCATATTGTTATTAAGTCCGAGCTTTTAAAAATGTTCACGACTTGTTAACAAACACATATCTTCGTTGGACGTTGTCAATTAATCTTTAAATGAACTTTTAGCAAATGATGTTGCTTGACCTCTCTCTAAAACAAATAAACGAAACGTTATAGATTAATCATCATACTGAGAGTATCTGCTCTCAGTATCGCCCTGGTGATAGACCACAATTCAGACCACGGCTTTTAATGGAAACAGAGTAGATTCTCACAGAATCGTATAGATAGATGGGTTATGTTATATGTTCCATATTTTTCAGATATAACAGAAAAAATACAAATAAAAGCAATGTTGAAAAATTTTTATTTCATTCATTTATTTTCCTGTTGAGATATTAACAAATTACAAATAAGAATGTTTTTCATAGACCTCCTCACTAGGGGTTCCTGTATTGGGGCGCAGGTTTTATTTTAATTCAGATTTATTCAGATTCTTTTAAGCTCATACGACGCTCTTTTCAAAATGCTGAATAACTCTTTGAACCAGGTTTTGATTCGGTTTTTGAAATCATTTGAATATTCAGTTTTTTTTTTTAAATTATTTATTGCTTTGGAAGTGAATTATTTTTAATTAGTTTTAATTATAGAGAACAGAATAATCGTAATTTTATAAAAATTCATTAGACATTAATTCTTGGCCATTCTATTCGATCTGAGTTTAAAAATGATCACAGTGCACTCTGACTTCAGTATCCAGTATTTACTTATTGGGCAATTAGTAACATACGTTGGTTAATTATGTCGTTTGAAGCTTACCTACTCTGTTACACGGTTGGTCGAGTCCTTGGTCATCAGCAGTTGCGGTTTTCTCTAAAGAGTAATTGTGCATTGAGCTGCCTTTAAAAATATGAAAAAAATAAAACTAACTTGCATTATAATAATATAAGTATATTGTAAACAGCGCACCGTTAAAATTATTCTGCAATATTTCCATAGGTGGTGCGCGGAATCGACTCTGCGCATACGGGCTCACGATCCCAACCAAAACTTCATACAATAAAACCAAAACGACACAATCCCTCTGACGGTGAAATTAAATAACCTAGGCCGAACCATTTCGAAGTTTGTTTATTTTTTACACGCGACCACGGAAATTCGACGAGTGTCACCGAGATGGCCCTCTATCAGTCACTTTGCCGGCCGGTTGAACTTTGTACAACAGGGATGCAAGTTAAATGTTATTATTTTATTTTCTATAGATAGTAGTAAAGATTAGTAACTTTTTATTTATTTTCTTGTTTCTGCATTTCTCTAACCGTTTGCTTTTAATGGCGTTATTAAATCTACTAGTAAAACGAATGTATTAAAATGCACACTTTTATTTTTAAATAAGACGTTATAATCCTAAGTTAAGAAAGTTTCGACAAACGCCGTATTGTCTCAAGTAGCTAGTTATTACGGTACCCCTCCCACCAACTTGTTTTAAGTCTCCCTGTATTCGACGATTCGCCGAAGGACAAGAAAAGTAAGAACATTTTGATGAAATATAAGTTTCTCTTAAATTTCCGATTGAACCCCCAGTTAAAAATACCACGAACCGCCACTGGTCATCGGAGGTTGCGGTCACAGGCTCGATGTCGGTGTTTTCACGCCGATTTGCCCACGGATTGGACAGAAGACGGAAGATTTACAGTGCTTTAGTAGTAGTAATAAGAATAATAATAATAATAATAATAATAATTGGATGATTTTTATAGCGCCGTTTTTGTGAAAAATCACCTCAAGGGCGCTGTACAAATAATACTTCCTATTCTTTAACTAATTATGTACAGAGAGATATAGTGTCGTCAAATTTGTTAATGTGCACAGCAAGCAGCGAAAATTTTTGGAAATTGTATCTTTTTCTTCACCTTCGTGCTTTCGTTAATACTAATAATAATAATATACTGATGATTTGTATAGCGCCGTTTTTGTTAAAAATCGCTATTTTTCATTGCCTCTTATCACTAACTATAGACAATCTATTATTACTACTTATGGCTAATAAATTGCATTCACCGGTTCAGCGATCCGTAATACCAAACTATACGTACAATGCATTTGACGAATGAACGTGATGCCGCATTAAAATATACATGTTATTAATTTTATGCACACGCAGATAATATTATACAGGACTTGAGATAAACACGGTTTATTAGCGAAATTAGATTAAGAAAGGGACGCTTAGATGGTTTGAATATATGACGCGAATGTGAATGAAAGAAGAAGCCGGGGATGCACGAGGAATGCATGGCACGATCAAGTGAGTCGGAATAATAGAAGAGAATTTATGAGATGATGTATGAATATGAATGAAGCAAGAAGTGCATGCCGAGATCGAATTGTTTGGCGGTCCGTCCTCTCTGTCTACCCCTGCGGAGAAACGGCGTGATGGTTAGTTAGTTAACATATACAAATTTACCATACCCACAATATAACAGTGGATCATATAAAATATTTAGATGGTACCTACTTGAAGGTAATAAATATTAATTTATCGATCTGGAATTTGCATATTAGATTTCTTTTTGTATGATGAAAAGTATACCATAAGTGTGATGCACATTGCGTTGGGCATTACCCCATCCCCTTTCATCCCTTATGCTAATATTATTGGTATCCCGATTAAACATACACAATCCCCAATAATCCCTTCGATGTGTTATCAATTTATTGCATTTCGTTCAGAAATTTTAAAGGGTTGCTCACTTAACACTTTGAATACCTCACTGCATATTTTATAAACAATAGATTACCACATTATTTCTAGAAGTGTGATCTATACCGATTATTAAAAAAGAAGCCATTTGTCTTAGATATTGAGGAAATATTATTTTATGTATAATTTATTGCTTTCGTTTATGTTTTTATTTTATTTATTTTCTCAATATATTTTTGGGAAATATTTATGTTTTAAGTTTTTTGCATATGTTTTTTATGTTTTTATTTTATAAAGGGTGTTTTTTTGGAGATATATAAATTCAAAATGAAAAAAAAAACACATTAAAATAATGTTAATGTCTATGATATTGGCTTTATTAGCTTTATTAAATAGATAATATTATATGTATTTAATAGATAATTTTATGCCAACTGTCAAATTGACAGTCCGTAGAAACAATGTTGCCAGTTTAAAAACCAACCCTAAAAAAAACACCATATACGAGGTTTTTTCAAAAGCAAAGGTGAATTTCGAATTTTTCTAAAAGTATTTATTTACGAGTATTCATCAATATCCATCAATATCCTACCATACAGCTTTCCAATTGAACTTATTGATTGAAAGGGTACAAATGAAAACAAAGGATAAAATATGGGATGTGCAAGGTGCATTTATGAGTGGAAGGGGATGCATGGATCAGATTTTCTCGTTGCGTATGCTCACAGAGAAGTTTCTGGCAAAAAACCAGAAGCTTTTCTGTGCTTTTGTAGATCTACAAAAAGCATACGACCGAGTTGACAGAAAAAAGTTATGGAAGGCGTTGTCCAAGTATGGAGTGAATACAAATATTATACAGGCAATCGCATCTCTGTACGAGGGAAGCGTTGCATGTGTTAGGGCAAACGGTGATTTTACGGGATGGTTTGACATCACAAAAGGTGTTAAGCAAGGCTGCGTAATGTCACCGTGGTTATTCAATCTATACATGGATAATTGTATGCAAGAATTGAAAGAGGTGGGCTTGGGCGCAAAAATGAGTAGTCTGCAAGTTTGTTGCCTGTTGTATGCTGATGATGCGGTGCTGATTGCTAATAGTATAGAAGATCTACAGTCCCTCGTATCTAGGATGAACGAAGTATGTATGAAGAATGAGCTAATGATGAATGTAAGTAAGTCTAAAGTCATGGTGTTTGAAAGAGAGAGTACGAACACAGTGTGCAATATAGTTGTGAATGATGAATACTTGGAGCAGGTAGATGAGTTTGTGTATTTGGGAAGTATGTTTACGAGAGATGGAAAGACTGATAGGGATATTGAAAGAAGGGTGAATGCAGGAAACTCCATTAACGGAGGACTGAACGCGGTTGGCGCAAACAAAAAGTTGTCCAAAGAAGCGAAGCTAGCAGTTCACAATGGAGTGCTGATACCAACTCTGTTGTATGGCAGTGAGGGAATGGAACTGGCAGAGGAAGGATGAAAGTAGACTGAATGCTGTCGAAATGAGATCTCTGAGAAGAATGTGTGGTAAAACCATATATGATCGTGTGAAAAATGTTGAGATTCGTAAAGAATGCAAGGCTGATGTAAGCGTAGTGAGCAAGATTAAGAAAGGGACGCTTAGATGGTTTGGGCATGTAGAGCGAATGAATGAAGAAAGGAGTGTAAGGAGAATACATGACGCGAATGTGAATGGAAGAAGAAGCCGGGGACGTCCAAGGAAGACGTGGCACGATCGAGTGAATCAAATACTTGAGTCGGGCCATGTCAGAAGTCGGAATAACAGAAGAGAATGTATGAGACGTTGCATGAAAGTGAATGAAGCAAGAAGTGTATGCCAATATCGAGTTGTTTGACGGTCCGTCCTCTCTGCCTACCCCTGCGGGGAAAAGGCGTGATGGTTAGTTAGTTAGTTAGTTAATCAATATCCATTTTCTCCCCTTCAAAGTAATCCCCCTCAGTATGGCCATCAGCTCGTTCTTCGATTCTGACTTTATCTCATTAATTGTGGCAAAACGCTTTCTTTTCATTGGTCTCTTCAGTTTCAGGAATAGGAAAAAGTCGCAGGGAGCCAAATCTGGTGAATACGGTGGTTGATTATTACGGTGTTGTTTTTGGCCAAATAATCACGAACAAGCATTGATGTGTGAGCTGGTGCATTATCGTGATGCAAAATCCATGATTTGTTTTTCCACAATTCCGATCGTTTGAGCCGTATTGCTTCACGCAAACGTTGCATAACTTCCTTGTAGTATTCCTTACTAACCGTACGACATGTTGGCAAGAACTCATGATGCACCACGCCATTGTAATCGAAGAAAACAGTGAGCAAAACCTTCACATTTGATCGAACTTGGCGTGCTTTTTTCTGTCTTGGCTCTTCTGGCCGCTTCCATTGGGATAATTGGGCCTTCGTTTCGACGTCATAACCATATACCCACTTTTCATCACCAGTTATGACCCCTTTGAATAAATCTGGATCGTCGTTGACGTCATTCAACAACTCCTGAGCGATACTAATGCGACGTTGCTTTTGCTCAAAATTTAGTAATTTCGGAACATACTTCGCTGCCACACGTTTCATGCCCAAAACATCCGAGAAAGTTGCATGGCATGAGCCGATTGATATGCCAACATCCTCTGCAACTTCCCTAATAGTGATTCGACGATTTTCCAAAACCGTTTTCTTCACTCGATGCTTTCTTCGTCATTAACATCTTCTCGGGCTTCTGTAAAGCGCTTGGACCACTTATAAACACTTTTTTGAGACAAAGTAGACTCGCCGAATGCCACAGTCAACATTTTAAGTGCGTTGGAGCACCTTATTCCATTTTTAACGCAAAATTTAATATTTATTCTTTGATCGACTTTTTTCAAAAGTAAAAAATCGAAGAACACACAAAAACGTGACTAACCTTTATAGTTTTCAAAAACAAACCACTAATCCAAAATGGCTGATAATGCTAACATATGATAAACATATGTGTACCAACATAACAAATCGAATGTACACAGCAGAGCTTAAACTGAATTCTTTCAGGACATTTGAGCCAGTGGAGATTTTTGAGATGCTCTGAAATGTGAGAATATTTAGATACGCCGGTGATAAGTCTTGCTGCAGCGTTGAATACTGATCGCAATGTGTTAATTTGGTATTTGGGAGACTCGCATATATTCCGTTGCAGTAATCTAGACGTAACACAACGTACGAATTGACAAGCAGTTTAGTTGCCTCTGTTGGCAGGTTTCTCCGTACTGCCTTTATTTGCCTCAATTGAAAGAACCCTGTACTTACAGTTCTGTTTACTTGACTTTTAAGGAAAAAGTCTGCATCCAGATTGACACCGAGTAATTTAACACACGTCTTCGGAGTAATGTCACTTCCTGAAATATTTATTGGGGAGTTATCGATGATATGCTGACGTCTGCTCGTGGCGGTCCAGAGAAACTCAGTTTTTGACGGATTCAGCTTCAATCTATTTGAGGTCATCCAGCGAGTTATTGCTTCTAGACACTCAGATATGCGAGTTTTTAGTCTATCTATTTCTTCTGGTAGAAATAAACTTGCTGGTCGTCAGCATAGCAGTGGGATTGAAGACCAAACGATTCTATTATTTAGCTACATCATTTGTGAAAATGATGAACAGCAGAGGGCCCAGAACGGACCCCTGGGGTACTCCAGATGAAAGGGTTGCATATTTTGATTGGTTTCGCCCCATCTTCACTGCTTGTAAACGATTGGTTAAATACGGTGTCAGCCAATTCTTAACGCCACAGTTTAAACCAAAGGATTCTTCTAAACGTGTGATAAGAAAATCATGGTCAATCGTATCAAAAGCGGCACTCATGTCTAAGACTGAAAGAAGTGCCAGCTTACCCGACTCTATGGCTAGAGTTGTATCCGACAAAACGCGTAGTAATCCAGTTTCCGTTGAGTGGAACTTTCTGTATGCAGATTGATTTTACAAAGTCACATTAAAATTTTTTGCATTATGCGAAATTTTATTAAATGTTTTCCGCCTTATTTGTTATTTTTGTGGCAAGGTAAATCTTGTCACAAATATGAAATACTTAAATAAAAATATTTAAAAATAAACAAAAACTTATACATAGTCTCACCCTTCTGTTATTTTGACTCTTTACATGGCCCGACTCAAATATTTGGTTCGCTTGAACGTATCTTTAATAATGTTGTCTTAATTTCTTAAATTTTGGTTTCTTATAATTTTTTTGCAAACTAGTATTTTAATGGACCTTATATAAATATTTTCACTGGTTTTGTAAGTGTTAACGCATTCAGTTCCGCGAACACGCGTGAGTTTTCTGATCAAAATGTTCGATTGAATAAATTAGCAATAAATTCAAATTAACCCTTGCAGCTTGCTTACATAGTATGCATATGCAGTTGCCGCATGCGGTATGCAAACATTATCATTTTAAATGGCGCGATACGCGGTGTATGTTCTGCAATCTTTTATGAAAACTCTACGATATAATTTTTAATCTCATTAATAAATTTAATTTACCTGTTTGTTTTTCCTTCTTCTTTGAAGAGAATCACTTTTCTAAATATTCTTTTAATCTGGATTTAGCCTGCAGTTTCCTCTTTGACAGCTATGCTTCTTTTATATATATAATAACTCCACACAGGAGACCTATATCATCTTTGGGGATTCTGTGTGGAGGGGCTTTTAGAGAATAGGAAGGGGTGAACCTGGGTCATGAAGAGACCCGTGTTGTAGGGGGGAGGAAACACAGCGACCTGCAGATCATTCCACAGCCGAGCTGTTTAACACAGAACGAGTCGTTGAAGCGACCCGTTCTCATGTGAGAAATGTCAACCGTGTGCAAATGTTGGGTGCGCGTTTGGCGTGTTTCCCGACTGTGCACCGGTTCCGAAGGGATCGATGACGCTAGTTCCTCAGAGCATCTTCCATTAAAATACCGGCAAATGACCCAAACCTTTGGTTCCATAAGAAAACCACACCCATTTTCCCGGTTGATTCTTAGAGATATAAATAAATACGTAGAGGTATAATTATAATTTTCTATTATTTGGGCCCCACACAAACTAACTCACATTTTGTGCATAGAAAGAGTTCACAGGAATTTTTTAAGATTTTTATTTTTGCGTCTCTACGGATGATACCCTTGGCTACATCCATCTATATTTTCTTTGTACAAGAAATCTCATTCTCGAGGACGTCATCATTACCTCCTGCACTGCCGAGCGTGCCGCAAAAAGTTTTTTTATGAACTCACCTATGGGGAGTGCTACGCAATTAAATACGGTGGATCAAAAAATCGATATGTTTTTTTTTTATATCCTGTAACGGATTTATAAAGTTTTGGCCTTTGCATAATTAATTTTGAAAATATGTAAATTAACTTATTTATTTGATTATACGCTCATCTGGGCTTTACATGGATTTTAGAACATTATATAAAGACCTGTCAAAAATTATAAGTACGTAGAGATTTCAAAAAATAAAGCATTGAACTATCTTTTTCAAACGTTTAACGGTGACATAAAATAGAAAACCAAAACAATATTATAACACAAATCATTAACGCTACAATATTCAATCTACAATATTACATATTGCAGGAATCATCAAAGTGATGGTATAGATGACGCTTCACTGTATAAATGGAGTCAGAAAATATATCAACAACACCTTTAAACCTGTTGCCCAGATCATGCATCCTGTTAGTTAATGAATGAGACTGATAGTTGGTTGTCAAAGTGTTGCAGATAAATATTATAGTTTGTCTTGTGTTCTTCGTTGGTACATTTAATTTAATCGTGGTGAGGATTGCAGGGCTGTCAATTAGGTTGTTAATGATTCTATATAATACAGGTGTGACAATTCTCCTGTCAGACAGCGTAATCGGATGCAATTGATTAATCAAACTTGTGTAATTAATATTTTCATTTGTAATTTGGAGCTTAAAATTTATGTATCTAAGAAATTTGTGCTGAACCCGTTCTATATTGTTCATGTGTACTTTTTACAAAGGGGATCAAATTGGTGAATTATACTCCATATGTACACGAGTATATATATCCCCGTCCGAATTTTTCACTCTCTTCCCCTACAAACCCTGTTCCTGTTTTATCTGCAAATTTCATTTTTGAAGTGTTTCGTTCCGTTGATTATTCCATGTTTTATATTTAATTTATTAAATAATAATATAACATGCTCATTGCATTAAAATAACAAAGATTGCCCATCGAACGAATAAACATCGAAATCAATCATTTTCTTATGCACAAAACACAAATTTAACACGCACCAGATTTCATTACAAACATTGGTAAATAATTTTCTAGGTGGGCCCTCTGGTACTAAACAAAGTGAATTAATTACAACGGATTTATCAATAAATCACTTAGTATATGCTGGTCTCCCCCAGAAACAACTCAATAGGATCCAGTCTGTCTTCAATGCTGCGGCGAGAATTATATATGGTGAGCCTAAATATTGTCACATAACTCCACTTCTAAGGGATCGCCTTCATTGGCTTCGATGCCCTGAAAGAATAGAGCTCAAGATCTGCTTAACAACCTTCAAAGCACTCCAGGGAAAGGCACCAGCCTATATATCTGAACTATGTGTCCGACAAAACCCAGGTAATAGACAGCTTTCTTTGAGGTCAGCAGATTTGAATGCTGCTAACCGATTAGTTGAACCCTCTCGGTCAAATAAACCCGTGTACTACGATCGCGCTTTTTGTATATCGGGCCCGGTCATCTGGAATAAGCTTCCCCCAAATATTTCTAACATCCAGAATTTAGCAGAGTTCAAACGGGTTTTTAAAAACAAAATTATTCAAAAAATCCTATCCGACATAAAACATAAATTCATGTACGTAGAAACAGAATTTCAGGACATTTTTTCTTTTAATCCTCTATAGCTTATTTAGTTGCGGTTTTCTCCCCTTGTTATTTAATTCCATTAGTACTCAGTGAAAAACCATGTATATAATGTCATATAATTTTCTCTTGCTCTGTTGTTATTTGTACCTACTTTATATTTTATTATTTACACCCTTAATTTCTAAATTGTTATTTTATAATACCTGCTCATGAATATTTTATGTCATAGTTTTAATTTGCATATTGTATATATGTAGATGTATATTATAATAACACATATACTATGTAGTATATCTGTTATTTTACAATTATATTAGGTTAGGTTAGTTAGTATAAAGCGCACTTGAGGTGAACCTTCACAAAACTGCGCTATAGAAATTAACTCTTATTATTATTATTATTATTATTATAAATTCAGCGTTACTTACAACCACTGACGTCCGAATGAAAAGACATGTCATAGTAGGCAAAATTTCCTACCATTTCGACAGCTGGAGGCAACCACGTGACAATATAAATTTGGCACCAGAGGGGTCCCAGTGGCTCCAGACAGTTGGAACTATTGCGCAGTTTTCACATAAAAAAATAGCACAGCAAGCCCAATCTGTTCTTTCTATATCGCTGGATTAAAATACTTCTCAATAAAGCCGTCAGTCAAAGGCAGAGCGTCGCGTGCGAGCGCGTAATCGCCTCGATAATGCGTCGGTCCTACCGCATAATGGTTCGATTCCGTAATTGGACGCTGCGAACCAACCTCCCACAGAGCTGCACCTGACGGCAATTTGCCACTCAACCGAACGTTTGCGCCGCAAATAATTATTGTAACTTCTTTCATAAATAAATACAAAAAAATATCGCTTTTTTGGGCAGAGTTTAATGGGTTAATTTTGTATGGACTGAATGGTTTGGTGTTTTATCCCAAACCAAATTAATATTTACCGAAAAATTCGCATTTTGAACACTAAAGAGATAAACTAAACTTAAAACACACCTTTTCAGACAATCGTATCCATAAATTAAAGAAATTCACCTGTAAATTGCTTAGCTAGGCCGGCCGGTTAGTACTTACCTAAAGTCATTAAATAAATCAATAAAAAATAAAAAATAAATTAAAAAATATAATTAAATATCACGCATCGGTGCGCAAATGTGTCCACAGCCCGCAACACTGTAAACAACCAAAGTGTAAAATAAAATATAAAAATAAAAAACGTTAATATTTATTAAAAGCTTCTTACGCTTTTCAAGGTAATTTTATAGATATTTTCGAGTCCTAAAATTCATTTTATGAATACTTTCCAGTCCTAAAAATTAATACCAATAATTCAATAAATACCAACTCTTCTTTTGCCACCAATCATCTAATAAATGTAACATCAATAGAAAAGGAGAAACAAATAACCATGTAAAACTATCATCTCTATAATTAAGTTTTTCTAAAACTTTGTTCATCTGAAGCGACCTGCCAGGTAAGTATGTTTTTTCTGTATCTGTCTGTACATAATTAGTTAAGAAATATTTGTACAGCGCCCTTGAGGTGATTTCTCACAAAAACGGCGCTATACAAGTCATCCAACTATTATTATTATAAACCGATAGAAGTGTCTAGTGGGCGTGTCCGTGTGCCTAAAGTAAGCTCAATTTGTTTGTACTTGCATTTAATCAATCTTGTCTTTCAAAAGTATTAGTATTAACTATGAAATGCAGCGCCGCTCTCCGCCCCGAACGTACTGTGTCAAAGGCAGGAACTAAGATTGTAAAATGACGCACACATTCAAATGTTGACAACTCGTTTGTGTTAGTGTACAAATACGTATAGAGCAAATATAGCAATCAGTGCCATCTGTTGGGTGGGTACCTCTATTAATTAATACTACTATTTAGTACAACGAAATAATTATCACATTATATTGGCTTTCTTTCGTGCAATAGGAACTCCAGGAAAAAATATAATGGCTTTAAAAATGAATATTCATATAGATCAACAAACGCTGTTTCTGAATATATAACTTTTAATATATACAGTTATACGTAGAATTTATAAATCGTTATTTAAAAGTGAATAAAAAATCATCTCATCAAAACACCTTGTTATGTGGGTACTATTGCATTTGGAACATCTGACGTGGAACACGTACAACTCTGGAACGTGCCGCAAATATATTTCACGTTACTTTAAATGAATAAATTGTGAAGTAATACAATTTAATGAAATAAAATTTCCTTGGGCATGCCGGTATTCAACCCGCGACCTCCGTATTCGTAGCCAAGGATCCTAACCACTCAACCACGGAGACCGTCATGTATAGCGGGTCAACGAATTAAATGAGTGATATGACGCGATAGAGAATGGCAGAAGAAGTGGGGGGCGCCTGAGGAAGACATGGCACTATCAAGCGAATCATCAACAGAGACAGCCGACACTGTCTTGTCTCAACACAACACTGTTTTGGCTGTCTCTGTTGATGATTCGTCCATCCTCTCTGCATAACCCTGCGAGAATGGTTAGAATAATTATATATAATATGTTGTTTCATTTTCAATCCATTGTAAAATATTGCATATGGTTTTGTTATTTGTATTTCAGAAAATTTTCAATACACTGATTTCGGTTATAAATTAATTTACATAATGCATGAATGTGGAAGAAACGAAGTGTTACGGACTATCCTATACCTTGTTAGTTGTTAGCTGGTGGCAGCTGTTACCAGTGGTGGTTCGTGGTCTAACTCACTGGGAGTTCAATCAGAAATTAAAAAAATATTTAATTAAATATACTATTTATTTAAATATACTAGTATTTAGGTTGGAGCATCACTATTGATATATTTTTTATTTTAATTTTGACTGGCTAATGTAGTAGGTTACAAAAAGTAGTTCTAAATAAAAAAAATCGTAATTTAAGCAAGAAATTGTTCGTTTTTTTTAATATTCAAAAGTAACATTTCAGTTCTTAACTTATTTCAATAGAAATTAAAACACAGTAATCGTTGAAAAAAAAATTGTTGATTTGTGCAAAACACTATTCCTTACAAATTTGGTGTTCGCATCATATAACCAAAATATCAGCGTTCGAAATATGAGCGGCAATATGCCGCCCATTGGCATCATAGAGATGACACGGGCTTCAGTCGATTGCAAGCGCTCGCCGGGTATGGATCTCCAATGATAACTGCAAAATGCCTACATTACTGGACATGTCGTTCTGGAAAAGATACAAAAAGCAATTCGTGTAAATTGAGTTTTTAATGTAAAAAAACTTAAAGAGCACTTGAAGTAGGCATGCCGGTAACCCAAATATTGCGGCCAGCTGTTCGCTGAGTTCGTTCGCGATCGGAAGGATTCGGGCGACATCGACAGCCGCCTCACCACTCTTCCTACTTCACGCTCAGGAACAATATTTTGACTGATTTTCCAAGGAATGTAGACTCTGTTTATATACCTTAACAAACCCCATTGTCGCTGCACAGTCACCTAAATGCCCATGGTTTGCACGCTCCCAAGGTTTACCGCCGAAGTGCCACGAGTATGTTTTCTATAATAATAATAATAAATTAATTTATATAGCGCAGTTTCGTGAAGGTTCATCTCAAGCGCGCTTTAAACTAACTAACTTAACCTAATATATTTAGAAAATAACAGTCATATTAATACATGTACAAATAAAAACTATGACTTAAAATATTCATGAGCAGCAGATTCACTTGCATTAACACTTTAGAAGAAATCTCTCTTAGGACAGATTGTATCATAGTTGCCGATTTCATAACGCACATATGGATTTCATTCCAGACTCGCTCTGGGGCAACATTATCTATACGGATGAGTGGATTTTTTAGCACAGAATTTGGTAGTGCCGTAAAATTGTGATACAAATTTCTATTATTTTATTATCTTTTATGGCAAACGCACTTTAGAAAAAACCGCTACTGGGTGTTACCTCTCTGCTCTGGCTTCTACTGTGGACACATTGAGAATTATGCAAAACATTGTGTTTTCAATTGATCGGATTGAATGTAGTTAATTTGGATTTATGACTTATTTATGCACCGTACATTTACCAAATTGATGCGCATGCGTGTAACCGATGCTAATTTTAACCCAATAGATTATGTGGGTTAATTTTTTACATATTGCATACCCCCCTCCGCAAAAGCAAGTTGTGAACAAACTAGTAGTACTTTGTTGCTCTCAGTATCGCCCTGATGAAAGTCCACCAATCAGAATCTAAATGTTGCTTGAAATGGCTGTAGCCGTGTTTGCTGACAAACATTATTTTTTTTTAATTATATAAATTGAAAATACACTTTGTATATACCACTTTACTTAAGTGGTATATACAAAGTGTATTTTCAATTTATATAATTAATAATGATGCCACAAAGTTACCAAGCATTTGAAGAAATTATTATTTTTTTTAATTAATTTTTATATATTTCTAACATTTTAAGGTTGGGTATAAATATTTGTTTCATAGTCCTCCTCACTAGGAGATCCTGTGCCGAGGCGAATTAGGTTTTGAATAAGAGGATTTCAGCGACTTCTATATTTCAACTTCAAGGTTTGGATTGGGTATTTCCAGTGACTTCTACGACGTTGTTTTAAGAATAATAGTCAGTACTTCTTCTTTTAATTCCTTAAGCAGAGTTTTGCTGGACTTGATGCAATTATTGATTGAATTACTTTGTTTGATACTAAATGGAAGTTTGTTGTGTAATTTCAGAGCTTCTTTGTCCAATGTTAGTATCACACTTAGGTACATTTAGCTTAGTTTAGTCTAGTTGCTTTGCTCTAGTATTCTGATTATAATAACATGGCTGTTGTGTTTTTCTGCTGATCAAAATTGTTCAAAAGCTCAAACGGAGCGAGACCAAATTTTTTTTAAAAATAATACGGTGTAGTTTAATTTTTTTCTATCTTTAATGTCATTTAAAATGCCTGAGTTTTGGAAAGGATTGCAATTATTTTGCTAAGCTTATGTGTTTTCGGTTAAGCATGTGTTTTCGGTTTGAGAATTTGATATCCTAGAAATATCATAGATTAACTAACTAACTAACCATCACGCCGTTTCCCCGCAGGGGTAGGGAGAGAGGACGGACCGCCAAACAACTCAATCTTGGCATACACTTCTGGCTTCATTCACATTCATACATCGTCTCATACATTCTCTTCTGTTATTCCGACTTCTGACATGGCCCGACTCAAGTATTTGATTAACTTGATCGTGCCATGTCTTCCTCGGACGTATAAATATCATAGATGATTTGATTAAATACTGCAAGTAGAACACACCTTAGCCTTTGGTTTAACCGTCCATTTTTTTGATGTGCCTTTTTATAAGCCTAGAAAAAATAGAGTATCAGAAAATCTTTAAAGCGCAAAATCTCCTACTTACGAACCCCTTTCCGACATTGTCGTATTTTTCATAGTGGCAAATTAAGTTTTTTAGAATATGACCAAAAATATTTTAATATATGTGCCTGAGCCTTACAAAATATAATAAAAGAAGCATTTTGTTGATTTGTTTGAGTAAATCGAAACATGCTGTCGATTTTACGCGGGAATTTCAACCTTGTCGCCACCTGCATAAGGAGCGCGTGATTTAGTTTCTGATCTTTCGATCTGGAATAAACATTCCTTTTCCGACATGTTGAACGGATGAACGAAACGAGTGCTAAGAGAATATATGACGCGAAATGAATGTCAGGGAACCTCGAGGAAGCATGGCACGATCAAGTCAGAATAACAGAGGAGACAAGAGTGTGTCATATGTGGCGGTCCATTCCCTCTGCCTACCCCTGCAGCGAAACGGCGTAATGGTTAGTTAGTCAGCAAGAATAACACGTGGATCGCCACACCATTTGCTAATTCTGTCATAATAATTACGTCCCATCTGTTTCCATAATATGTTATGTGGCAATTTATTTAAAAATAAACACTTTCGCACCGCAAAAGGACCCAAGTTTCGGTTCCGGTAAGTGCTAATAAAAGATTTTGCACCCCGAAACCTAACCTAACCTCACCACCCTCTGGTCATAAATTACCATGTTTCCAGCACATGTCAACATGCCCAGACATTTTTTTTGCGGTCCCCTAGCGCAAAACAAATAAAATGCCGCACGGATCGAATTGCTGAGGAAACTATCAAATTTCTAACGAGCTTATGTCCTGAATACAACAAAAAATGGTAGAATATGCTTACGAGTAAAAAAGAAACGACCATTAAGATTAAATAAAAGTACAGTTTTTAGAAACAAAGTTACTTTATATTTAACATACATAATTAACATTCACAATACTCGTACATTAATAATAATAAATGGATTATTTTTATAGCGCCGTTTTCGTGAGAAAATCACCTCAAAGGCGATTTACAACATAATTTATCTAACCTATACCTTATCACTTAACAACTTTTACAACATTTAACAACATTTAACAACATTTTCAACACATAATTTGCATTTGTAATAAAGACATATCACTGGTACATTATAATATAAGTGTACATATGTATACTGTATAATATTTTGTAATTTTTTTATGAATATGCACCTAAGGAGTACTGTAGGAGTAGTATTTACAATAAGCAGGAATGTATGTATTATGTTCAGAATGTATACATATAATGTAAAAGTAGCACTGTAGGATACCACTGAATGGAGTTATTTAATCATTTTTAAGTTTATTTATAGTAAAGCGCACTTGAAGTGAAACAACACAAAACTGCGCTATATAAATGCTTTGTTATTATTATTATTATTATTATTACAGAGACACATTCTATAAAGAAACGCATCACTGGTACATTATATACTTATACTCATTACAGAGACACATCACAGCATTAATCCTTAATGGGAACGGCTGCGGTGCCTGTTTCATACAAAACTGAATTTTGGATTGGAGGCCAAATACCCATCCAAACGGAATGATATATTTTTTTATTACAGGTTTAGTAAATATCCAGTACGAATGAGAAGTATTTTATTTATTTTTGTTTTACCTTATGAAATATAGGCCATTAAAGGAATTGGATTTTTGCGATTTTAGAGGCATCTTTAACGATTATTTAGGTGCTAACGGTGATTTAAAAAAAGTTTTAACCCATCTGCTTTGAAAATATATTGAAATATAAAATTAATTTTATTTTTAAAATATTAATATAAGCATTATGGTGGACTTTAAATTAAATTAAAAACGACCAATTTACGGTGGAACACAAATTTGCCATACAGAATTTAAAATATCTATCCGAAAAAGCCTATTTTTTAAATATTTTATTTTATGCTTTTATTTATGTAATCATACTTACAAAATCTAAAATTATAAAAATTGATTTTTTTTAATGGCACATACTTAAAATTAAAATAAAAAATAAGTAAAATACTTCTCATCCATACAAGATATTTACTAAACCTTTAATTTTAAAAAAAATAGATCATTCCGTTTGGATGGGTATTTTGGCCTCCAATCCAAAATTCAGTTTTGTATGAAACAGGCCCCGCAGCTGTTCCCCTTAAGGTATTCTTTTAAATTATAGAGTCTTAACCTTTTTCTTTTGTATATGTAATCTGTGGATAACCAGTGTGGTATATCTATGGGCCAACCTCAATACGACCTGGCGGGTTCAATGTTTTTCATACTAAATTTAAAACGTTACAGTAACAGTTTTACTCATTGGATTTCATTTTAACTACCCTTCAAACCCTTCCCATCACTAATAAGTACAAACTATGCTATTTTCAGCGAAATCGGTGGAGTAATTTTCTAGAACATCGAGAACAGACAATCAGATAGACAAACTTTTTTTTTATATGTAGATATGTATTTATATTTTTATTGTTTATTTTAGGACTCGAATGTTTTGAATGACTTTAAAAAGCTAAAAAAATCTATTTAGATTTATCATTATTTACGCGATGATAATGTATGCGCTCATTTGAACGTACGAGTATACGAGTATGAATAAATAAATTCTACTCAGTGCCACTTTCTGGTTGAATTATTTACCAGTTTGCAACTTTTCTTAATCGCTTTTCAAGTTTTTGATTTGAAGCAAGCAAAATTGAAGACACGTACTAAAGAAGCAAACAATTCAAGACATTTAGTAAAAAAAGCTTACAAAATGTCAGTAAAAACTCTTCGTTTGATTGAAATGTTTATTTTTTTTTGCTGAATGTGATATAGTTGCTGAACGAATTTGGACGATTTGCAGACGGTTTTTAATGAGGTCTTATACTTTAATTTATTTTTTTTGTTCGGCGTTTTTTGTTGGGAAGGTTTTGGAGCTAACCGCCCTTATTTGTTGACACTCTCAAGCGTTTGTGTGAATTATCACCTTTGTTGTCGTGAAACGTTTTAGCTGAAGGCATTTTATTGAGGTTTTTGACTTATTTATGTGATTGCTTCTGAAGCGTTCTGTCGTATTCTGAATTGTTTATTCGTTTTGGTTTAGAAGTTTGTCGCCGAAAGCACTCAGCGACGGTTAGATATCATCGCATGTCTGCATCTTTGACAATAAAGAACCCTACCTTCACGTATATCCGGCACATTATAAGGAACTCCAGTTCAATTTTTTTTGGCAATAATGACGTTCAAACATAAATACCATAATATTCCGTTTTCTTCCTATAGTTATTTAAAAAAAAAATTATATGAATACCGCACAAGAGTCCCAACTGCTCCCAACCGTATGGAGCCAGTGAGACTATGGCATTCCCAGTTGGGGAATGTTGTGAGGCTGAAGGTGTTTGGGAGAGGAAGGATGAGGGGAAGAGGAAGGTGGGGAATACCTGGCTATTCAGATCTGGTCACCAAACACAGCTAAAAGCCATTTCAAGCAACGTTTCAATTCTGAATGGTGGTCTTTCACCAGGGCGATACTGAGAATATCTTCCTAAACTCTGGAACGTGCGCAAATATACTATATATTATTTTTATATGAATTAATTGTGAAACAACACAAATTAATTAAATAAAATTTACTTGCGCACGCCGGGATTTGAACCCATGACCTTCGGATTCGTAGTCGAGAGCCTTACCCCTCGACCATGAAGGCATCAAGGCAGTTAGTTTTCATAGTTCAAATAATGTTCAATGTTTCGATTATTCAAAGGCCATCAAAACGCTCCGAATCAGTTTTGAGGTTAGAATGTCAAATGTCAAAACAAGGATGAGCTTCACCGTAAATTATTTTATATTCTATTCATAGTAAACCATAACTAAACATACGTAATAAAATTATGTACATTTTTAGAAACTTAAATTCAAATAATAATAATAGTATTGAGCATTACTATTATCATAATACCCGTATTCATAATTGGTTTGCTTGTGAATACTCTAATTTATTTCTCTAATAATAGTTTTTTTTATTATTTATTTTTATATTGAACAGTTATAGAGCTTAAAGTCACCCAAATTAAGTTTTATATTTCGCCAAAACTAAAAAAAATACATATTTAAAATACCAAATAGTGGCTAACCAAAGTGGAATATCTATGGGCTAACCTCAATTCCAAATACTAATTTTAGAAAATCTAGGACAGACTAATCTAGGCCAGGAGCCGCGCTTATTATATTTCTACTAGTGGATTAGTTCGTGTACTTCAGTTAGGTAGTGCGAGTGTGTTCAGGGGGGATGAAACGTTGATAAGGATCATGGTGGGATGGTAAGATATCGAGAAAGTTGAGTAAAGATGCTGTAGAAGTGAGAACCTTAAATAATGCTAACATCCGAGCTCACACTGCTTGTATGGCGCCGCTTTTGTGAAAAATCACCTCAAGGACGCTGTACAAATATTACTTGCTAGGGCTTATCGTATTATGTACAAAAGATAAAGAAACATCCTTACCTGCAGCTGACAGGTCACTCCAGATTAACACGTTATATCATAAAGTTTTAGCTTGGGAAAATATGATTTTGAACGCACATGACAGGACACAATATTAGAAAACACTGCAGTGACTAAAGATGATTTGGTAATTGATTTTAATATATATATATTTTTTAAATTAAACAACCTAACCTTACCTAACCCCGATGTATGGCAGTGAGGCATGGAGCTGGCAGAGGAAGGATGAAAGTAGACTGAATGCTGTAGAAATTATATCTCTGAGATGAATGTGTGGTAAACCATGTATGATCGTGCGAAAATGTTGAGATTCGTAATGAATGCAAGGCTGATGTAAGCGTGATGAGCAAGATTAAGAAAGGGACGCTTAGATGGTTCGGGCATGTAGAGTGAATGAACGAAGAAGGGAGTGTAAGAAGAATATATTACTCGAATGTGAATGGAAGAAGAAGCCGGGGACGTCCGAGGGAGACATGGAAGTCGGAATAACAGAAGAGAATGTATGAGATGATGTATGAATGTGAATGAAGCAAGAAGTGTATCCCAAGATCGAGTTGTTTGGCTGTCCGTGCCCTCTGCCTACCCCCTCGGAGAAACGGCGTGATGGTTAGTTATTGAACAAAAGCTAAAAAAAATCTACTAGAGGTTTAACTGAAATTTTCATTTGCAAATATTTATTGTTATTTACAATGCCGCGGACTATGAAAAGTTTAATTTTTTCTGTAAATTACTATAGGAGATGCCATAGTCACACTGGCTCTACACAATTGGGAGCACTTGTGACTCTTGTGCGGTATTCACATAATTTTTTCCTTTTTTTGTTTTTATTTATGTAATTAATATTGTATATTTTATTTGTCCACAGATTGTCGGCCTCCAGTCTGCACGGCGAGCTTCAGTACTTGGCCGCCAGAGCGCTGGCGCACCACCCCCCGCTGCCGTATGCGCGCGCACCCTACGACCTGTACGGCGCTCATCCGGCAGACAGCCTCAGGGGTATGTTTTATTGCTGATGATTAATATTTTATTATTTTTTTATACGACTTTTCCATGGTTTTGCATTTTGCAACAATGCTGGTTAAAATACACATTTCATTAGCTTTTTTGACTGTAAAATTGTGTCTTTGGGATTCACCGTGCTCGGGGCACATTCTCCGTGGTTCTATATATAAATTGTGTCTTTGGGATACACCGTGCTCGGGGCACATTCTCCGTGGTTCTATATATAAATTGTGTCTTTGGGATACACCGTGCTCGGGGCACATTCTCCGTGGTTCTATATATAAATTGTGTCTTTGGGATACACCGTGCTCGGGGCACATTCTCCGTGGTTCTATATATAAATTGTGTCTTTGGGATACACCGTGCTCGGGGCACATTCTCCGTGGTTCTATATATAAATTGTGTCTTTGGGATACACCGTGCTCGGGGCACATTCTCCGTGGTTCTATATATAAATTGTGTCTTTGGGATACACCGTGCTCGGGGCACATTCTCCGTGGTTCTATATATAAATTGTGTCTTTGGGATACACCGTGCTCGGGGCACATTCTCCGTGGTTCTATATATAAATTGTGTCTTTGGGATACACGTGGGGGCACATTCTCCGTGGTTGTATATATAAATTGTGTCTTTGGGATTCACCGTGCTCGGGGCACATTCTCCGTGGTTCTATATATAAATTGTGTCTTTGGGATACACCGTGCTCGGGGCACATTCTCCGTGGTTCTATATATAAATTGTGTCTTTGGGATACACCGTGCTCGGGGCACATTCTCCGTGGTTCTATATATAAATTGTGTCTTTGGGATACACCGTGCTCGGGGCACATTCTCCGTGGTTGTATATATAAATTGTGTCTTTGGGATACACCGTGCTCGGGGCACATTCTCCGTGGTTCTATATATAAATTGAGTTCCGTGAATAATTTATATATAAAACTAAAAGCTCTTGGCTCTTTATAGAAATGGGCGGTCCGGGATTGCAATCTTTAGAGCAAATGCGTCAGGTGAGAATGCTGTCCTTATTCTAGCGGTATTTCAATGGAAAATACTTCCACATTTTGGAGCAATCACTCCCTCCGAGAAACTGGCGTCATTGATGCCTTCGGCATCGGTGCGTAGTCGGGAAAAACGTCAAACGCGCGCCTACCATTTGTACACGATTGTCATTTGTAACATGAGAACGGGTCGTTTCTACGACTCGTTCTTGGGTTCAATAGCCATGAGGCTGTATGAGACAGCATGGGTTTCTTCAAATCCCATATTTACTCCTTTCTAGTTTCAAAAAGACCTTCCACATAGCATCCTCAAGTATGAAAGAGGCCTTTGTGGAGCTATTGTAAAAATATTCACCCTTCTAGTAATTTTATATTCAGCGGTCACTATCACTAGCGATGAGTCGTTCGTGAAAGAGCCGTTTATTTGTGTCGGCTCATTTTGATGAGCCGTGACAGTACGACTCTTGGTAAACCGTACCACGGCTCAATTGAACTGTGACTGCTTGACAAACCTTGGAACCACTTGAGAGAGATTGTTTATTTATCTAAAAAGATAAAATATTCGATAGTATTCTTACGCATTTCTACGATGGCTCATATTTAAGTAAATTCCTTTGTTTTAATTTGTTTGTATAAAATCATCGTATACGTGTCTAATTTCTACGAAGCTGAATTATGCCCAACGACCGTGGGACATCTTAAAGCAGTTATTTTCAAGGATTCACATATTCATGTGTAGAGATACGAATAAATACCGCATTTACACGTGTGTATGTACTCTACAGAGTGTGAACGGCGCCTGACAATCTAGCATCTGGACGTTTTGTACCTACACCTATACGCTTTGAGCTGGGAGCCGTAGGAGCTAGGAGTCGTACGAACTGGGGTATGAGCTCATGAACTGGGAGTCTGCTCATAATATGTGCCGTCTCTTAAATGAGCCGTCGTTCAATTGAGTCGTACGAAAATATTGAGCTGGTACCATGACTTCCTAACTAAATAATTAACCATCACGCCGTTTCCCCGCAGGATTAGGCAGAAAGGACGGACCGCCAAACAACTCGATCTTGGCATACACTTCTTGCTTCATTTACATTCATACATCGTCTAATACATTCTCTTCTATTGTTCCGACTGCTGACATGGTCCGACTCAAGTATTTGATTCGCTTGATCGTGCTGTGTCTTCTTCGGGCGACCCGACTTCTTCTTCCATTCACATTCGCGTCATATATTCTTACACTCCTTTCTTTATTCAATCGATCTACATGCCATCTAAGCGTCCCTTTCTTAATCTTACTCTTTACGCTTACACCATCCCTTTTCACAAGATCATACATGATTTTACCACATATTCACCTCAGAGATCTCATTTCTACGGCATTCAGTTTACTTTCATCTTTCCTCTGCCAATTCCATGCCTCACTGCCATACGAGTACATCAGCGTTTGTATCAGCTCTCCATTGTGGACCGCTAGCTTCGCTTCCTCCTACAACTTCTTGTTGCCATGACTCCCGCTCTTAACAAAATGAGTCGTGACCCCATCGTTACTTATCACACCATCCAGACAGAAATGCTCAAATCCAAATAATATTATAATCATTTTACTGAAACCGTAGATTTATTGAACGAAACACCAACAGAATGTGTTGTTTGTAGGAAGTAAACACAACATGATCCGTGACCAAACAGTGTCTCTTAGAACTCTGGTATAACTACTTACAAAATATTAACCAGTGGCGTAATATTCATTTTACGTGCCCAAGGGGAAATTATTTTATTTCTCTTTTTTTTTTAAATATTAGAAATTTTTTGATTTTGATTTTTATTTTTAATATCTTTCGTTTGATAAGTAATACTGGTGAACGGTAAAATCAATACACTTTTCATATCTACCAGCACCGCGCAGTGTAGAACAGTACAGTACAGGCTCGACAACATTAGTTGCTTACATTATGTATGAACACATTCGTATTACAGCGTACGTAAGCGTAACGTAGTTAGTTTGAACACATCACCTTTAGCATCACCATGTTGGTGTCACCAACACTTAGATATTGTTATCAAAAAATCATATCTTTAATTAATAAATAATATCTAAATAATAATATTTAAATAATATCTCTAATTGTCTAATATAACTATGTTCATCTGAAGCGACCTGCCACCTGCCAGCTAAATATGTTTTTTTCTTTATCTGTTTGTATATATGAAGTAATATTTGTACAGCGCCCTAGAGGTGATTTTTCTCAAAAAAGGCGCTGTACAAATCATCATCATCATATTATTATTATTATTATTAAAATCAACAAGATGGTAATCGAAAATTTGATTGAATTAGTCAGGAAATATAGGTTATAAAATAATAATAAAGGGAATTAGGATTATAACATCCCCAAACATGCCGTGGCGGACGCTAACGCTCAGTTGGCAGCCGTGCTTGCGTCTGCTGTGCTGCACGGTGAAATGTCAATATTCGCGTCTGTGCCGTGTCTGCACTGTACTGTTCTGTACTGCGCGGTGCTGGTAGACGCGAATAGACCTTGAATCGACACACTTTTTAAAAGTGATATGATTTCATTTATGTACAATACCATCAATATATGAAGTAATTAAAAGTACGAAAAAAAAACTAGCCCGAAAATCTAAACTAACCTAACCTAATTAATAAGTAAAGTATGTATGTAAAAATACAATGTTTTAGTAATAATAATAATAACATTTATTTATTTAACAAAACAAAGCTTTGTCTGCTCAACTAGGAACAAATACCGTTTTAGGACAGTCAAATTGACAAGTTTAGTTCATATTAGTGCCATTATACAAAGATAGAAGGGGAAAAAGCTAGTATTGACATAGTATGAAAATATAATATACCTAGAAAAAAGTATAATAATTAAGTATAAAGAATAGTACAGAAAAAAACAATTGTGTATACCAGATAATTTGAGAATAGTATAATAATTAATATAGAATAATAGTTAAGTTTTAAGAAATAAGAAGAAAAAATATATAGATTGTTCATTTACGTATACCAGATAATTTGAGTAAAACCGTCTACTATGATCGGTCTTTTCGTGTAAATGGCCCTCTCATTTGGAATAAACTTCCCCCAGCTCTTAATAATATCCAGAAATTGACTGAATTTAAACGGGCTTTAAAAACAAAATTATTTAAAAATCCTACTGCCTATAAATGTTAATTTCTCTTCAATTTATTATAAAAAGTCATTTCCTCAAGCCTCTGGTAGTTGTTTGGTTTCGGTTTCCTCTGTATATACGAGTATATATTTTTATTTTTTTTATGTGAAGTCAGTTATTGCTGAACATAACCCGACTAAAAATGTTACTATTTTTGTAGTATTATTGTGAATATATTATTTTGTATAGCCGTGTATATACTGTATAATATTTTGTAATTTTATTAGATGAATATGCACCTAAGGAGTACTGTAGGGGTAATCATAAGAATAAGTAGAATGTATGTAATATGTATAAATAAAATAGAATGTAAAAGGAGCACTGTAGGAATACCACCGAATGGAGTTATTTAATCATATTTTAGTTTATTTATAGTGTTGCGCACTTGAAGTGAAATAACACAAAACTGCGCTATATAAATGCTTTATTATTATTATTATATAATAGTTAAGTAGTTATGAAGAGATGAGAAAAACAAATATTATAGAGTAAACAATTATGTACTAGTATATGGTATGTTTTTGATAGGAACTGGTTGGTGCTATGAGGAAAAAAAATGCGTTTAAAATTGAGTACTAAAAAAAGATTATATTATTGAGTAATACTGACAAGATTGAGTTATTATTATTATTCTAAGAATTTTTTTCTAGAGTTTTCTATGAATATGGCTTTCGGAATAGACGAGTCAACTCTGTTTGCCCGGGCCCCCGTTACGCCCATGACCTAACACCGGCACGCCTTATAACGTATAACAACTAACAACCCACAGCAGCTACCACGACAACTCCAGTTGCTGTGTTGTTAGTTGTTGTTGGCGTTGTTAATATTTGCGGCTGCTCCTCGCTCCATAAACAACGCCGTGTTGACTGTTGACGGTTGACTGACTGTGACTGTTGACTTAACAACGAGCGCCATAATAGGCTACCGTACGCTGGGGACTTGTCAAATATCACAGTTTTTACAACAAATTAGAAATTAGGTGATCGGAATGCAGGGACATACTCGTACATACACCGGACAGATTATCTCTAGAAGTGTGATATATAATTAACTTTCAATAAGGCACTCGATAGATCATCAAACGCCGATTCAGAATATACAAGTTTTATTATATATAATTATACGTAAAATTTATAAATCGTTACAAAAAATCACCTCAAGGGCGCTGTACAAATACTACTTGTTAGGGTTTATCTTATGTACAAACAGATACAGAAACATCTTCCTTGGCAGGACACTCCAGATTAAAACGTTAAATTACAAAGCTTTCGTTGAGAAGATATGATTTTGCGCGCACAGGACACAATATTAGTAAACACTACACGATATTGCAGTTACTGTCTAAATCCTATTTGTCATTGATATTATATTTATTGGAAGGTTATTGGCAAAAGAAGAGTAGGTATTTATTTGAAACATTATTTTATTTGAGATTTTCGGTAATAATTATTTCCAAAAATTTAATAATTATTTACAATGTCGCGGACTATGATCAGTTTCAAATTTTTCTTTAATGCAACTAAACCATTTATGGATAGGACTTTCCGAAGAGATGAGTTTTTAGTTTTGCTCTAAATTCTGTCGAGTCTTTAATCAATCTTAGATCACATGGCAGTTTATTTCAGGCTTTAGGGCCTGACACGCTGAAAGCTCGCTCACCAAACTTAGTATCTGATGAGCGCTTTGGTTCCTTCAGCCTTCCGATAGCCGATGACGTCGCTGATCTAAGAGTTGACTGTCGTGAATTGAATTTTTCAGGGATGCATAGTTCCGATAGGTAAGCCGGGGCCATCCCGTTAATTGATTTAAATACCACCCAGCAAAGCTTGAACTGGATTATTTCAGGACATTTGAGCCATTGAAGATTTTTGCTCTGAAATAAGAGTATTAAGATACGCCTGTAATAAGTCTTGCCGCAGCGTTAAAAACGGATTGTAATTTGTTAATTTGATAGTTGGGGAGACTTGCATATATTCGACGTGAAACAACGTACGAATTAACCAGCAATTTAGTCGCTTCTGTTGACAGGTTTCTCCGCACTGCTTTAATTTACCTTAATTGGAAGAACGCTATGCTTACAGTTCTGTTCACTTGTTGTTCGCTGTTTTGAGGGACAAATCAGCGTTCAGATTGACTCCAAGTAATTTGATACATGTCTTTGAAGTAGTCACTTCCGGAAATAGTTATTTCGGACATGTCAATGTTATGCCGGCGTATGCTTGTGGCGGTCCAGAGAAACTCAGTCTTTGACGGATTCAGCATCAATTTATTTGAGGTCATCCAACGAGTAATTGCTTCTAGACATCAGCTATGTGAGTTTTTAGAATGTCTATTTCTCCGGGCAAGCAGTAAAAATAAACTTTGCTGGTCATTAGCATAGCAGTGGGATTGAAGACCAAATGATTCCATTATTTTAGCGACATCATTCGTGAAGAATATACAAAGTAGTGGGCCCAGAACAGACCCCTGGGGTACTCCAGATGAAAGATTGCATAGTTTGATTTGTGTTGCCCCACCTTCACGGCTTGTAAACGATTCTGTAAATACGATGTAACCCAATTCTTAGCGCCATAGTTTAAACTAAAGGATTCTTCTAATCGTGTAATAAGGTACCATGTGGTTATGTTAAACCTATATTGTTATTTAAACTTTATGAAAAAATCTGGTATTTATGTTAGACGTCATTATTGATAAACCATCAAAAGTATGGAAAGATTGAGCTTACTTCTAGCACACGTACACGCCCACAACACACTTCTGTCGGTTTATCTCTTCAGTGCATACATTCTATCTGAAAGGGTATACAGAGAGGACACAACTGATCAGGCTGTTGACAGACATTACCTCTTAGAGAGTATTAAATTATACTAACCCTTATGACACCCACATTCAAACATTAAATAACTACTACCTAAGTAGTGGCCGAATCGTCAAATATGCCGGATTCCAAGCCAGGCATCGCGGTTCAATCATCTGCTAGCTAAGAACTTTACCATTGCACAAGCAATATTTTCTTCTTATAATGATGGTATTAGGATAAATTCAAATATTCTCAGGTTATTTATTATCAGGGAATGAGTATCTTTAAAAAAATATATCGCCCTTCTCTGAAAATAATAGTTAATGATAATTGTTTTTATTGTTTCATTTTTGTTAAAAAATCTTCTCAAGTATGTTTTAAAAGAATGATTTTATTTCCAATATTTTCTCATCATAATCATTAAAAAATCCTTTTTTATAAAGAGAGTCAAAGGTTCCCGGGTTACGAATAATCTAACATTATTTGAAGAACTACTACTATCATTATAAGCTGAAAATATGGCTTGTGCAATGATGGAGGTTTTAACTGGCAGAGTTGAACCCACGACGCCTGGGTGGAATCCTGACACAATGGTTTCATCAGCTACTAACCTCGACAAAAACTCACAACTTAAATATCTTGTTTATTACAATCAACTCTTAGATCAGCAGCGTCAACAGCTATCCGAAGGTTGAAGGTAACAAAGCGTCCCTAATCTAACCTAACCAAACCCTTATTTTAGAGCTAGTTAAGATGCTAAGAGGTTATAAATCAATATGTATTTCAAGGGTATTCGACACCACACTCCAGAGAAATAGATTCAATTTTGCCTACAGAGGAAGGTCTGTAATCAAAGATTTTATTTATATTAATTGTATTTAATAACCTGGTTATGCCATGTTATTTAAACTTCACTGTTGTTTGATCGCTGGTATAGCGTTGCATATCTTGAAAACATTTCGAGTAGTAGCTCCATATTGTTAAAATTGATAAACTCGTAACAATGATGTTGTTAGCCATATCTCAGAACCACTTCGTACAGCCAGCCGCATTATTTGATGAACACACAATAATTTATAAAAAGTAAAGTCAAACACATCTGAACTAAAAGTAGAACGTTACTAAGTATTAATCTCTTCAATGATTCGGAAATGTGGAAGCGCCACACTTCTTTCCTCGCCTCATTCGATTTTATGGATCTTATCATCGTCAAGAATATTAGGTTAACTATTTTTAAAATATTTTTAATTACAAATATATATATAAAAAAACATTATTTATTGGTGCTGACATATTGCCCATCTCACTAGGTGTGAAACTCCTGTATGGAGATGGCAATTTACAAGAGTGGTGGTTAACTAGGTACATATTATGAAAATGTCTAATAGAATGCTAATTTTAGAAGCAGCAGCTGACTTTCGGTGAAACAAAAAAATCATATACTCGTATATAAGAACAAATTGATAGCAATACAAACAAATGAGAATTAAGAAGAATACATGTGTACATAAGTACACATAAATATAAATTTACATCCAATGAAATATGAAATAAAGATGATAGACAGGTTTATTTGAGGTCATTAATAATCTTACTTTTAAAAAACATATATATTTTAACGCGCCATTACTTTCATGGGTCAAATGCATTGTACGTATAACTCGGTATTACAGATCGATAAACCGGTGAATTCAATTTGTTAGCCATAAGTAGTAATAATAACTAACTAACTAACCATAACGCCGTTTTGCCGCAGGGGTAGGCAGAGAGGACGGACCGTTAAACAACTCGATCTTGGCATACACTTCTTGCTTCATTCACATTCATACAACGCCTCATACATTCTCTTCTGTTATTTCTACTTCTGACCGGCGTCCCCGGCTTCTTCCATTCTATTCGCGTCATACATTCGTCTTACACTCCTTTCTTAGTTCATTCGCTCTACATGCCCTAACCATCTAAGCGTCCCTTACTCATTACGCTTACATCAGCCTTGCATTAGTAGTAATAATAGATTGTCTATAGTTAGTGATAAGATAGCGCATTGGAAAAAATAACATTTGTACAGCGCCCTTGTGGTGATTTTTCACAAAAACGGCAATTTTTTTCTTTAAATCATATTGGAGTGCATTATTTATGAATATGGAAATCCGAAAAGAATCCAAGGTCGATGCAGGTGAATTTGACAAGATTAAGAAAGGGGTGTTTGTATCGAGTTACTTTTCTGTGAAGTCCCCTTCTTCCAAGCATTATATAATCAAACCTATACGGGCGGATCTTGCGTATGAAATGCTATTTCAATTAGGTGTACTAAAGATTGAACAGTTTATTTTGTGAAATATTGTAAATGAGTCACTATCTTTTCTTGTTTTAAAACCACCAAACGTTAAGTATGAAGAATTATAGTTAATGAAGCCAATGTCTTGAAAAGTTAAAAGTAAAAAACAAGAGTGGTGTCATCGGAGATCCTTGTGGTACTACAAAAAAAACAAAGAATTGAAAAACTGGAACCCTTAAAAACATACTGCTTACATTTTCTAAAATGGAAATAAAAAATTTAGTATTATGTAACTCACGCGAATGTTTCTCTGTTTTAAATTACCCATATTTATTAAGTATTTTGGCGCTCTCGCAGCAGCCGGCAGCTTTTTATAAGCGCTCCAGTTTATCTGGGAAATATTGCTTAGTTCTTAATTTTTCCGGTGTTAAAGTAGCGTAAAATAACCGCAATAATTTATAGGTTACATTTATAAAAATCATATAATTTTAGTGTGGCCGTTTCGGGCTTAAATCAAGTTTATAATAAAAAATCAAATAAAAACCCAAATATTTTAAGTTCAAATCTGTCACGTTGTTCTAAACTAACTTAAAAGCATCGGTCGGTCGAAGCGTTCGACACATGTGCTTATTAAAAGACCTTTTTGCTTGTTAAAAGTGTCCCAAAGTGAATGATTTACAATGTTATTCTTTGAACTGTGGTGATTGTAAACAATATCGTATACGAGCTAGACAACTCAAACTCAAACTTAATGGTGAATGTGCTATTTTGGAGCCTTTAATAAGCTGCAAAGATATCGCTGTATAACCTTGAACACTGTACCACAACTGAAATCCGCAAAATTAGATTTCGTGGCTACCGAGAAAGGCGCAATAGGAAATAAAAACATTTGACGAGAAGATCTTCTGCTGTCACAGCGACCTGAGTTCTGACCTCCAGTTCACGGAGCAGATCCGGTGCATCGGTGCCCGAGAAGGCTGCTCCGCGGCCTGCTGTGGTCCGCCCCCCACAAGGATACCACCGGCTGGGGCGAGAAATAGACGACACGCTGATGTGGTCTTTCCAGATCCTGAAGCCGGCCGACGAGCGCCACCTGGCGTATGGGCAAACCAACACCGAGCGTCCCGTCACGCAGCCCAGGGGAGTCACCAACAAAGACAAAGAAGATTGGAAGATAGGATCAGTACCCCCGGCCCCCGTCCTCACCCGCCGCCCAACTTCACATAACTCCTATCATTCGTATTAGCGTCTTGCAATATATCGTAAGGAATAAATACAGATAGCTTCTATTATTTTTTTTTCAATTAAACATGTATGAAAACTTAGACCAAGCCGTATTTAGTTTTGATAATTTAACTGCATCCTTTATATAAATAATGTGTAATGATAGTGTCCAAAAAAAAAAATGTCACAGATTTAATATAGGAATAATGTAAGAATAGGAAGTAAGATTTGTAAAGCGCCCTTGAGGTGATTTTTCACAAAAACGGCGCTATAAAAATCATCCGAATATTAATATTAATATTGGTAATGGAAACAGTGGTAGAAGGTTGCGTTCATCCATGTATACACCTTTCTGTTCTTAACTCCCATTTCGTGCTTGCCGTGTTTGGATTTTTGGTTTTTGCAGCGCTAGTAATAACTCATGCTGTTTATGAACCCAGCTTCGGAACCTGAATGTTGAAATGCTGTGTTTTTACCATAACTACAACAAACAATATGACTAAGCACCGAGGTAGCTTTTCACTCCGTACACACAGAGCTTTATATCTGTTATTATTTTTAAGCGAAGAAATGACAAGAACTTTATATTCTCTGCAGCCAAAGCTTCTTCCAAAGTAAAAGTTCTTCAAAAACGACCAAGACTTAAATATTTACATAATAATACTTACAATGATAATGCGACTTCCCTTTTAATCATGATTGACAATGGACCAAATTTTTGATTGACATGTTTCATTCTTTTTTCTTAAATGTCTGTCCCAACTGTTGCTAATTTGTAGACCGTGCGTCATTATTTATACCCCTAGTTTATTCTAAATTGTTATATAGTATTCTAAATTGTGCATGTAAGTGAGTCTGCTGCTCGTGAATATTTCATGTCATAGTTTTAATTTGCATATATACTATAATAACAGATATACTATGTAGTATCTGTTATTTTACAATTAGGTTAGATTAGGTTAGTTAGTATAAAGCCCACTCGAAGTGAACCTTCACAAAACTGCGCTATAGAAATTAACTCTTATTATTATTATTAAGGAAAAATACTAGACTACGAAGATGTGTTGAAAGATAATACTTAAGTATATACTCGTATACATCTTTTTCCTCTTGTCCTACTCGGATCGGGAACCCATCGCATCGACAAGGCGCCCCCAGGTGTCCCTGTCTTGTGTTAAATTAACGGCATCCGTCCATAGTAAGTCCAGTCTTTCCTCGCACAACCTCTGGAGTTGCTTCTCCCATTTGTGTCCCCTTTGGAGTAGCACTCAGAATTTTCCAGGCAATTGTTAACCTGGCATTCTTAATACGTGCCCAAGCCACCTCAGTTGCGACTTTTCTATGAAGAGTAGCAGTGGTTCGATGTTTAGCTCCTCTCCGATCACCGAGCTTAAAAAGCTGGTGATGTTCCATGTGCCAATCTGTAGCTTTGAATCTTCAGATTTAGTCAGAGTGTCTTTCTCCGAGCCATAAAAGTTTGTTGCAAGCAAAGTGTTTTTTCCCCGAACTCGCGCTGTCGTTTTGCAAAATTTCTATTATTATTCTTTCTAATTTTTCTTCCTAGTTCCATGCCTCACTGCCATACATCAGAGTTGGCGTCAAAACTACATTGTGGACTTCTAACCTCGCTTCCTTTGACACCTTTTTATCGGGAACCTCTTCATTCAGTTCTCCATTTAATGATTTTCTTGATTTCACACTTCTTTCAATGTCCTTATCATCCTTCTTGTCTTTGGAAAACATGAATCCTAAATACATAAACTCATCTACTTGCTTCGTGTATTTATCATTCACAACAATGAATCTTATCAGTTCTCCCATTTGGTGAACATTGCGTTTTAAATTAGAAGTCACCCGACTGGATGTTTTCTCATCTCATTGTCCTATTTGGGTATTTCCAGGGGTTCATGTCCTGGGTTACTTCAACAACCTCCGTCAACAGCAGGCCCAGCTTTTCGCACAGCCTCTGCAGTTGCTTTCCCTGAGTTTTCCCGAGGTGGCCAATTGGACGTTTTCCCTCTGGAAGTGCTCTGCTACCAGTATTTTTATTGCATGTCGGTGTTCTGCCCATGTCTAAGTCAATTCATTTGAGACTTTTCTACGGGGTTCGGTGCTTAGCATATCTCGCATAGTTGGGCTTCTGCAGTAAATTGCAAATTAGAACCAGCTGTCACGCGAAACGTCGACACAACATAAATAAATTATCAACCCTTTTTCAAAACTGCATTGATTTTACGTTTCGAATCGACGCTTTGTCCCAATCTCCAGTCAAAACAAACTGTAATAATTTCAAAGTCGTAAAAATGGAAACGGCCAACGTAATTACAAAGATGGCGTCGCGTTTCGCTTGCTGAAGGCTGACGGGCGTTTTGTTTGGCATTAAAATCCCAGACTGCTCGGGGCGCAGCAGAGGGCGGGAGGTCACAAAACCGATTAAATTCCATTGAAGTATACAAATAGAATAAACATTAGCATTCGCAAAATGGGCTACAACATGCGGCCAATTGGCATCATAGAGATAACACGGGCTTTAGTCGATTACAAGCGTTCGCCGGGCGCGGATCTTCATTGATAACTGTAAAATGCCTAGATGACTGGACATGTCGTTCTGGAAAAGACAGAAAAAGCAATGGTGTAACTATTCATCGGTTTCACCATAATCAATTTTCGTGTAAGTTGTCTTTTTTAGTGTCAAAAAACTGAAAGAGCAAATGATGTAGGCGCACGCCGGTGACACATGCTCCGGGCCGCGGCGGCCAGCGTTCGCAGCGCGGCAACTCCGTTCGTTTTTTTCATTCACGGTCTGAACGATTCTGGCGACATCGAAAGCCGCCTCACCCCCCCCCCCCTTGTACTTCACGCGCAGGAACAATATTTCATTTGCAAGGAACATACAATATATTTATACACCAAAATGCTAAATTCACCTGAGTCAATGTTTAAACAATAATTTAGAACACCTAGTAAATACTCTCAGTATCGCCTTGGTGAAAACACCAATATTCAGAGTTGAAACGTTGCTTGAAATGGCATTAGCCGTATTTGGTGACCAGATATGAATATCCAGGTATTTCTCAACCTTGAGAGAACACCGAACTAGACTGCCCCGAGACATGTTACGACGCTGAAGGGAGTGGGGAGGGGAAGAAGGTAAGGAAGGAGGATTTCCATTTCAAACAAAGATCAGATTATGAATAGTGATCTTTCACCAGGGCGATACTAAGTATCTACCACTGAACGTGCTGCAAATATACTATATGTTATTTTTAAATGAATAAAACAAATTAAGTGGATAATATTTACTTCCCGCACGCTGAGATTTGAACCCGCGACCTCCGGATTCGTAGCCGAAGATCGTAACCTCTCAACCACGGAGGCCGTCAAAAATAAATAATGGCACACTTAAAAACGCAGGTGCCAAAACGAGTATAATAATATGAAATGAAACATATTTGAACAATCAATAAAAGCATACGATCGCCTTGCGGTTTCTCGTCAAATCGGCTGTAAAAAGCCGAAGAGTGTGCTTAAAGCGGTCTCGCCACCATTTTGTACGCTCAAGTGGAGCGTTAAATCCGGGGTGTCGAATTACCGAGGTTCGTAGTACCCGACGCGGTAAACCAAAGTCAATGGACGTTTAATTCAAGTTTTATCTGGAAATGAGATTAGAGCAGCGGAATTTTTCACCTGCGGCGCTTACGCTCATGAAACTGAGATGCATTTAATTGTGTAACGTGTTTTGAAAAAAAAAAATTGCGTCAACCGCATTATGCAAATTATACATTTATTATTATTCATTTATTCGGCTTTTTTTTATTATTTCGACGACCTCAAGATCCTCAGCTTCACAGGAAGTGGTTGGACCTCAAATCCCGGTGTGGACAAATAAATTTGATTTATGTAATAATAATTGAATAATTTGTATAGCGCTTGTAAGAAATCACCTCTAGGGCGCTGTACAAATATTACCTGCTATAGTTTATCTTTATTATGTACAAACAAATACTGAAATATACTTACCTGACAGGTCACTGCAGATTAACACGTTATATCAGTTTTAGCTTGGGAAGATGTGATTTTGCACGCACAGGACACAATAATATGGTAGAAAACACTGCACATTGCATGATATTACAGTTACTATCTTTATTCTTATTTGTTTGTTTTTTTATATTAGAAGGTTAGTGGCTAAAGGAGAGTTCGTATTTATTTAACACTAGGTGATGTGTACCCGGCCTTGCTCAGGATTATATTTATTTTTTTTGGAATAAAGTTATGTAGTTGTGAATTATTGCTTGTCGTTTGAGTAAATTTAATCAATTAATTGTCTCTAAACATTTAAGTTGTTTTTTTTTCTATCCAAACATTTATTTATTATCAAAATATATGTATAAATAATAAAGTTCTTAAGTAGGTACAAGCTTGTGTTTTCCATTTTGAAAATATTCTACCCAAAAAAAACCTTCTTTTGAATATGCAAACTGTGGCTAACCAGAGTGTTATATCTATGGGCTAACCTCAATACAACTTGGCGGTTCAGTGTTTTTCATACTAATTTTAAAACGTTATAGCAACAGTTTTACACATTGGATTTCATTCAAACTACTCTCTGAACCTTCCCGGCACTAATAAGAACAATCTTTCCTATTCGCAACCGGTCGAGTATTTTTTGAGGAAATCGAGGATAGACAGACATACAAACATATTTTTTTTATGTATAAAGATATTAATGTTTTTTTTTCGGGTTTAGGACTGAAGAATGGATTTTAAAAATGACCGAAAAAGCTAAAAAAATCTACTCGAGGTTTAACTGAAATTTGTTACTCTGTAAGCAATTGAAACGTATGTTGGAACATATAAACACAAAGCTGTTATTCTTATCGTCCATCTGCAGATGGACAGGATTATAAGTGGCGGGAACAAGTGCCAACCAACCACTAGGGGCGTGCCTAGTCTTTTCAGATAACCACATTAAAAATATATTCTATCTAGTCTATTTTTATAGCATTTATTTTTAGAAAAAATCACTTCAATGGCTCTTTACAACGGAGAAAGGGTAATATTGAATTTACACAAGATTATTTTTTTGCTTGGGAATCGTGTATATATTATGCCAAAAAGTTAATTTTTTTATTCCTATACCCACATGACTTTGTCATGCCCTTCTCCATCGTTTAAAAAAATTGACCCATTAGTTTAATTACTTCATATAATGAAGATTATATGAAGTAATTAAAAACGAGTTCGAAAACCTAATCAAACCTAACCTTTTTTAAAATTGATGAAAAATGGTTAATTAGGTTAGGTTAGATTAGATTTTCGGGCTAGGTTTTTTTTTCGTACTGACTTATCACTTTTAAAAAGTGTGCCGATTCACACGTGCGTTGAATTGCCATGGAACGATAAAATACTAAAATTCATTACCTTATTTTAATCATGTATTTTATGGTTGATGTTTTATATGTATTTTGCCCCCTCACTAGATCGAGGGGCCAAAATACCCTCATCCTTTATTATAAACCATTTTTATTATTCGTAAATGTAAATAATTATTATCAAAAAAAATCTCAAATAAATTAATTTTTCAAATAATCACCTACTCTTCTTTTGTCAATAACCTTCTAATGTATATAATATCAATGACAAATAGGATTTAAACAGTAACTTCAATGTCATGCAATGTGCAGTGTTTTCTAATATATGTGTCCTGTGCGTGCAGCCATCATTAGTCAAGTCATTCCATCTCAGCCCAAAACATTGTAATTTAATTAAGTTTTAATCTGGAGTGCCCTGCAAGGTAAGTATGTTTTCTGTATATGTACATAATAAGATTAACCCTAGCAAGTAGTATTTGTACAGCGCCCTTGAGGTGATTTTTCACAAAAACGGCGCTATATAAATCGTCCAAGTATTATTATTATTATTAAAGCAGTTGAGTATTTTAGCCCCTCTTTAAAAAATAATTCATCATTCCAGGGTTACGAATAACCATGATGACAATACATGTACCATCGTTATAGCTTGCGTAACCATGATGACAATACATGTACCATCGTTATAGCTTGCGTGTATAGGTGGAGGATTTAGCCAGCAAAAGATGGAACCTGCGACGCATAAAAACATAGCTAAGGATCGTAAAAACTCAATTACGGAGAACGTCGGATATTAAATTTTTTTTTACTTTTTTTAATTATTGATAACTGCGATTGACTTAGATTAACTATTTATGTTTGCACGCCTCTGTGGGCAACGTAAAACAGTGGCAACTGTCGGTAGTTAGTTGGTATAATGGAGGTATATTATAGGGAAGTTCTGTACTGTATTCGAGTATGTATTACGTTGTTACATTTGTGTAACGCGTCTCCAGTCACCGCGAACAGTAGTCCATTGTTCCAATACGTAAGATGTAGTCAAGAGTACCGGGTGCGGCAGGAATTGTGCTGAATTTTATTTCTGAATAATTTTAATTTATTTTTTAGATTACGTTGTATTATCATTATGACGAAACCTGACGTGCTTTGCATAGTCTAAAGAACAATTACGAGGATCGGTGGTTACAGCTTTTGACGCTTAAAATTAGATTATGATATTTAAAAAAGTATGCATGTAATATAATGTTTTGCATGATTCCGTTCGGAGGGTTAATTTTATACTAATCACGCTTGCTTCATTCACATTCATTCATCGTCTCATACATTCTCTTCGTTTATTCCGAATTCTGACATGGCCCGCCGACACAAGTATTAAAAAAAAACAGTATAACAGTTTTATTATATTGATATCAGACACCAATTACAATATTAAGATTTTAGCAAGTATCCCACAAGTTGAGAAGACATACAAAAACAGTATAACAGTTTTATTATATTGATATCAGACACCAATTACAATATTAAGATTTTAGCAAGTATCCCACAAGTTGAGAAGACATACAAAAACAGTTTTATTATATTGATATCAGACACCAATTACAATATTAAGATTTTAGCAAGTATCCCACAAGTTGAGAAGACATACAAAAACAGTATAACAGTTTTATTATATTGATATCAGACACCAATTACAAATAATAAGATTTTAGCAAGTATCCCACAAGTTGAGAAGACATACAAAAACAGTATAACAGTTTTATTATATTGATATCAGACACCAATTACAATATTAAGATTTTAGCAAGTATCCCACAAGTTGAGAAGACATACAAAAACAGTATAACAGTTTTATTATATTGATATCAGACACCAATTACAATATTAAGATTTTAGCAAGTATCCCACAAGTTGAGAAGACATACAAAAACAGTGGTACAGTTTTGTTGCAGTGAGAATAGACTCTGAATAAAGATACACAAATAACTTAAAGATACATCTGCGGATATTAAGGAGACCATCATATTACATTCACTTGATCGTGCCATGTCTTCCTCGAGCGTCCCTGGCTTCTTCCATTCATCTTCGCGTCTTATATTCTCCTTACACTCTTTCTCCGTTCATTCGCTCTACATGCCCAAACCATCTTCCCTTTCTTAATCTTACACATTACTTTCTTAGCCTTGCATTCTTTACGAATCTCAATATTTTTCACACCATGATATATAGTTTTACTACACATTCCCCTCAGAGATCTCATTTCTACAGCATTCAGTCTAGTTTCATCCTTCCTCTTTCAGTTCCATGCCTCACTGCCATACATCAGGGTTGGTATCAGCACTCCCTTGTGGGTATTATTACTTAATATTTCATTATATTATTCGTATCTTACATATTATTATTATTTTTATATTATTTATTTTTATTTGTTTATTGTTTCTTTACATTGTATCTTTTTGAACGTTAGAATTTTTAACCTCACTAGGACAACTGTATTGAGGTTAATAATTTTAGAAAGAAAAGATAAAATAGCACACAGATTATATATTAAGAGAACAATATTGTTACATTAACGTTTCTGCGAATTGGGTACCAACATGGTGTCAATTAATCTAATTCCAGCCAATTCATTAAAGTATAATGTAGTAAACATGTAGGGTGACCATGATATACATTTAATTGCAAGAAAAAATATACTAAAACTATTATTTTAAAAAGGAGAGAAGAAAAAAAACATTATAAAAGAAATTATACATTATCGTTTTGCTCATTTATTTGATTGAACAGTTTAAAAAAAATGTTTTTATTCGATTCTCCGTTTTCAGGCTATCGGGAAGGAGATATATATATACACACCCTCATGGCCTATGCTTCTTTTACCACTTTCAGTCTATTCTGTTAACTGTATTCCTGTACAAATTATTATGTGTAGTGTTCGTGTACTTGTGATGTTTTTATAAATGCTGTGTTCTTGTGTATAAGTCCATTTTTTTTATTTTAAAGATTAATTGGCATATATTATATTCGTACAGTTTCCTTTCATTTTCAGCAAGTTCATTAGTTTTTTTTGTGGGGGTGTCTCGGTTATAATTAAAAAGTTTTTATTATAACTTTATTATGTTTTATTTGTAATTCTTTCAAGTGTGTAATGTGTGTGTTTCCCCATATTTATAATTATTCCCCTATTAGGTAATTTTGGTGGGACTGGATTAAACTAAAGTATCGGCCCTCTTTACGTGTGTTATTAATTAATATTTACTTTCTGATTAACATCGAATACAACTGACCTAATTATTTACCCATATCGTTAGTTAATTGTCAATATGTGGACAACAAGTGTAACATATTGTCTGACTGTCTTTATTACTAAACGGTGATAAATAAATTGAATAAAATTACGATGTTTTTCACCGTTAAGCACGTCGAAAATACTGTAAACTCGCTATCATTTTTTTTGTTTTATATTTAAAAATAGTGTGTTGTTGTCAGATCCTGTACCCATAATATACGAGTGTCGGCAACACGGTAAGCGGGATGTTTACATTAAGACCACAGCCTTCGAGGCGCGAAAGCGACCAAACGATAAATCTTCCGGTCTCAAGTCATTGACTTGGTCACTCCATTTCTAACAACAAGCCGGCCATTGTATTTTAGCTTTAATGATTGTTATTCAATAGTTAACACAAAATGCGTTTAACTTTGGATAAACGACTTGATGCACTTTGGTAACTGGAATTAATTCCGTTTTAATTAGTTCGATACAGATTATACTGTATTTTCGTGACCGGTCTGTAAACGAGTGGTCATAAGCTATGGGTTCCCACCAAAAGTCCTCCATCATTACACAAGCAACATTTTCCAGATGCATTGATGGGAGTAGAATTCAAATGTTGCCGGTTTATTCTAAAACGGCACTACTGTTATGATTGGTAGATGCTCAAAATTTTATTAAAAGCTCAAACAAGTCGAAAATCGAGTATTGAAAAAAGCGAAATGTCGCTGATCATCGATTTATTTCTATAGCGCTGTTTTATGGAGGTTCATCTCAAGTACGCTTTACATTAACTAACCTAACCTAATATAATTAGAAAATAACATGTATATTATATTTATTCATCCTAAAAGGAATCACTTTGTGCCTTGACATTATAATTTAAATGAAAGCATTTTTTGTTTTTGTTTTAAACCACTTTATTTCTATAAAATAATGTGGTTTAAAACAAAAAAAAAACTTTCATTTAGATATATATATATTATATGTATGCCACAGAGAAAATAATACACAGAGATGCCCAAACTAGCAAGGGGAAGAAACTAACATATGGGGGCGAGCTGGGTGCGTCGCCAATTTGAATAAAATATAAGTAAAAATGGTTCGGCTTTCTTACAAAAACCAAATATTTTGTTCGAGTATTTAATGTAAACCTTTTATAAATATTTAATAATTTGCTTACCTCAGTCAAAAATCACGCAATACAAACTAGACTGGTGCAAAAATGGGTGTCAAATGGTGCATTAGAGCAAGTCTATTCATTCTGACTTCAGTGATGATTCATATATGCAAATTTAAACCTAAAATTAAAACAATACAGCGCTGTTGAGGTAATTTTTCGCAAAAACGGCCAACTAACTAACTAACGCCGTCTCTCCGCAGGGGTAGGCAGAGAGGACGGACCTCCAAACAACTCGATCTTGGCATTATAAATGATTCAATTGTTGTTACTATGATTATTTATGAGCAGCAGACTTACTTCCATCAACATTTTAGAATATTATATAACAATTTAGAATAAAATACAGGTATAATATGTAAATAATCATCAAATAATTTTATTGTTTTGAACCCCCTAAACTTTAGTGTCTGTTAAACTTTGCACGAAGTACGAATTAATTACACAGAATTATGTGCAACATTTAAAAAGAAAACTAAAAAAACACATGTCTGTAATTTAAATTATTGATTTATAAATATTATTTAATAAATAAAAGCTCTTTCTATCTGGTCTTTTACATAAAGCTTTTAAGGGAACACTTTTATAGCAAAATTATTATTAGAATAAATTTGCAATAAATTTGAATCTAGCAAATGTCGAACCCGAGTTTTAAAATGTTTAGAAATTTATTTTTATAATGACAAAATTATGCACAAATGATCGACTTTGATCGGTGGGGCGGAGCCGTTATATGCATAATTTATTGCACAAGTTAACCAACATTGAACGCACACGCAAATTATTGGTATTGTTGTTTCGCCATTGGTGTTTCTATCCACCGGGAAGGGGTAAACTATGATGGCGTAACTTTTTACATCCGTTTTCATCGTAGATAAAAGAAAGAAGGAATATCGGCTATGAACCATATTATTAGTATGAAATTGCGCGTACAACGCGTGCCGCCGACATCGTTCGCCCATCTGTTTTTTATCGGAGGACGAATGGTTTAGGAAGATACATTCTGATTAAATCCCTGTATTAAAACGAACAAAAAGAACATTGGTAATGCTTTATCTTATCTCAAATCTTACTTTTTGTATCCTAAAAAAACTTTTTTTTATCTACAGATCTATACTCATTCAAATTAAATTACCACATTGACATTTTTAAACCAACTATACGTGATATTAAACTAAAATCTATTACACGACCGCTCTCAAACTAGATAACTTAAACCACCTTTCCATCTATTCTAGCCCTAACTAACTAACTAACTAACCATCACGCCGTTTCTCCGAAGGGGTAGGCAGAGAGGACGGACCCCCAAACAACTCGATCTTGGCATACACTTCTTGCTTCATTCACATTCATACATCGTCTTATACATTCTCTTCTATTATTCCGACTTCTGACATGGCCCGACTCAAGTATTTGATTCACTTGATCGTGCCATGTTTTCCTCGGGCGTCCCCGGCTTTTTTTTCCATTCACATTCGCGTCATACATTCTTCTTATACTCCTTTCTTCGTTCATTCGCTCCACATGCCCAAACCATCTAAGCGTCCCTTTCTTAATCTTACTCATTACGCTTACATCAGCCTTGCATTCTTTACGAATTTCAATATTTTTCACACGATCATGCATGGTTTTACCGCACATTCGTCTCAGAGATCACATTTCTACGGCATTCAGTTTACTTTCATCCTTCTTCTGCCAATTCCATGCCTCACTGCCATACATCGGGGTTGGTATCGGCACTCCATTGTGGACTGCTGGCTTCGCTTCCTTGGATAGCGTTTTGTTAGCGCCAACCGCATTCGGTCCTCCGTTAATGGAATTTATTCTAGTCCTTTGTACCTTTATCCCACTCCTATGTTCCCCTCTACCCTCCCCTCCCCCGACTAACATAGTTAAGCTACCTGAATTAAAACTGTATATTGTCACACTTTACTCATAGTATATATCACCAGCAGTGGAAAATTTATAATTGGAATGATTTCTTGTTTTAATTATTATATATATGTAAATTGTGGATTTGCTGTTAATTTTCTCAAAAATAAAATAAATTAAAATAAAATAACTATATAGATGATCTATTACTACAATTTATTGCTAACAAATTGCATTCACCGGTTCATCGATATGTAAATCCATACTATGTAATAATAATAATATTTTATTTTGGGATTTCCCGTGCTTAGGATTTCATTTACAAAATATGAAATTACATTATTTAAATTGACGTGATTGCTGAAAAAAATAAATAATCGTAAGGTGGGGTGTTTTAAGTGCAGTTGAGTGGTTTCGGTGTTAGTCTGTATTTGGTCTTAATATATTTTCTATTTCAGATCTCCCTATGTAACGTATCCAGTGTTTTATTTGATTTTTAAATTTATTGTTGTGATTTTTGAAGGAGAGTGGGATTTTGTCGTAGAGTTTAGTACCATAGTATAAGAAGCTTTTTTGTTAAAATGTTGTGTTTGTGGTTCCTTGTTGGATGAATTTTTTTTATATGTACAATGTATTATTTGACCAATGAACGTGATGCCGCGTTAAAATTTTCATTACCTGGCAGATCACTCGAGATTAATACTGTTTATTCAGTTCTACCACTCTATGGCCTAACAGAGGCCTCTTCAACTTCTGAACAATCGTTATATCATCACGCTTTCCTCTCAGCCACTGAGGTCGTAAAATACCAGATTATAATTCACAATGGAATGTTGTATTGGATACGTTATGGATATAATACGAGAAGAATCTGCTGGGGCTGTCTTGTACTGGGTAAAGCTATAAATTGATCGTTAAAACTGCGATGGGAGGTTGTTTAACGTTGCGTTTTTTTTAAAGCTGCGTTATTAAGCATATTATTTATTTCATAATTATTCTCTTCATGTTGTTGTTAATTAAGTTCAGCAATTGGAATGTGTATCCTCCTCTTTGTATCGTCCACTGAACAGATTTTCTTGATATCTGAAGTGGAATCTATTTTCTCTTTGAAGCAAAATTAGAAAATTTCCCTAGTACCTAGTCACGCCCATACCCCCACTGTAACACCTAATCATTGCACCTAATATATATGTTCTGCTATAATTTTGTAATTAACCGTAATGTTCCGAAACCGGTCGGAGTATAAAATTAAAAAAAGTGGTTAAAATATGCTTTTATTATTTCAAAATTATTTTAAAAAAATTACTTTGTATTCACCACTTTTTCAATATACACAGTTATCAATGAGGAACAACGAACAACTTTTTCAGTCACAAGAGAACCAACACAATGTATAATAAAGCTTGGGAAAGTTTTAAGTTTTTGTAAGGTTTTTAGGTTAGCCTTTTTTAACAAAACCTAAACTAAGAACCTAAAAACTATTTCATGTGTAGTTATATTGTATTATATATAAAATAGGTTTTTAGGTTCTTAGTTTGCGCCCTTGAGGTGATTTTTCACAAAAACGGCGCTATACAAATCATCCAATTATTATTATTATTATTATTATTATTATCAACATGTTTCGAAAGCGATGCTTTCTTCATCAGGAATATATAAAATACAAATAAATTAAGTAATTTTTTAATTAATGTATTAATAATGACGCCGCAAAGTGAATACCAATCTTTTGAAGAAATTTTATTATATCATTGGAAACAAGAAAAGCCAAGAAGAGACAGTAGGAGGCAAGAAAAGGGAAGACACGTAGAAAAAAAGATTATTCCCGCCCATCCTAAATTCCAATATTGACTTATTAGGTTGCCATGTATACCGGTCGATTAAACCCCAACCTCCTTCCCATCCTCAAAGCACGTGTGCCAAGTCCTAACAAAACAGTGCCCCCTGGTGTACCGGTCGCACCGGGACAGAAGTGCTCCTGGCTGGGGTGGTACAATCGTATCGTAATTATAATGGATAACCACAAAGTGATAGCTACATATTATTGTTATAAATAATAATACGTAGAAGAGGTTCATGAAGAATGCAAGGCTGGTGTAAGCTTAATGAGTAAGATTAAGACAGGGACCCTTAGATGGTTTGCATTAAGAGTGAATTGACGAAGAAAGGAGTGTAAGGAGAATATACGAGGCGAATTTGAATGGAAGAATAAGCCCGGGACGTCGGCGGAAGACATGGCACGATCAAGTTAACCAAATACTTGAGTTGGACCATGTCAGAAGTCGGAATAACAGAAGAGAATGTATGCGGCGATGTATGAATGCAGATGAAGCAATGCCAAAATCGAGTTGTTATGCGGTCCATTCTCTCTACCTACCCCTGCGGTGAAACGGCGTAAGTCGTTATTTAAAAGTAAGTAAAAAACCATCTCATCAAAACACCCTGTCATGTTGGTGCCATTATATTCTCGACATCTGACGTTACGGGGCTCTGTTTGCGCGTCTTCTGTTTTTCATTGCAGCAAAAAAATCTTTGTTTTTTCCAGTTTTATATTTAATTTGAGATTTGTTAATATAATGTACTTCAATGATAAAATTTTACAATGAGGTTTATAAACTTCAATAAGTTATAATTTCGTCAAAAGATCGGTATTCACTTTGTGGCGTCATTCTTATCATATTTTAGAAACCAATCATTCTTTTGATGTAAATAAAGGTTTAAACAATTTTGCATACAAATACAACCGGTTTACAATTAGACAAATTTGAAATTTTAGAAATCAGAAAAAGCGTTAATAGTGTATTAAATATAATTGATAATAGTTTTTTTTTAAATTGCTATCTCCTGAATTTATTTTCATATTAATATTAATAATATAAATATATATATTTTTTATGAATAACATTTTTGATGAATTGCTTACGTACTTTAATATTTTTTTGTTTAATTAAAAGAAATACAATTTGTATGAATCCACTTTTATTTTGTATACATGTCAACTATTTTCGATTCTGCTGAATCTTCATCGGGACTGAAAAATATTCTATATGTAATATAAAAAATATACTTAATATAGTAATAAAAATATACTAGTATATGTAAATATAAAAATATACTAGTATATCTTTCAGTCCCGATGAAGATTCAACAGAATCGAAACTAGTTGACATATGTACAAAATGAAAGTGGATTCATACAAAGTGTATTTCTTTTAATTCATCATGTCAATCCACAAAATCTTTGCTCATTATGAAATTTTTTGTTTATGTTTATAATTTGTCTATTCTTACATTATTGTGTTCTACGTTTATCATTTGTCTATACTTGACATTATTATTTTTTAGTATTCTGTATATTCCTAATGGGGAAAGCTTCACTTTCGAAAGATGCTGATATACAGTTCAAAAGTAGGATTACAAAGTAATTTTTAATTAATTTATCTCCAATAAGTTATTCAAATAAATTGAATAAAAAATTCTGTCGCGTCCCAGTTTATTAAAAGCCTTTTACCCCGAAGTTTGCTCGAGAAGCAAACCCCCTTCGCGTTCTTAAAGCCTTGTAATTAAGATTTTAGTGCAGTCCACACAATACCTTTTGCCTTTCTTCTCTCTGTCCCGCTCTCCTCAACTTTACTGCTCACTGCCTGGCCTGGACGAGACAAAGGGAGAGGTATAAAACGTGAATGGCACGAAAGCCATTCGGCAATCAATTCCAGCTCATTAGGGTTATTCGTGATTTCGAATTAATTATGTTTATTCCCGCCGTTGCCCGAGTTTCAAGTATGTCCAACATATTTAATAATACTTTACCATTACTAATAATAATAATAATGCATGATTTGTATAGCGCCGTTTTTGAGAAGAATCACCTCAAGGGCGCTGTACAAATATTACTACCATTTCTTTATCTAATTATGTACAAACAGATACAGAAAAACATACTTACCTGGCAGGTCACTTCAGATGGACACAGTTTTATTAGAAAATTTAGAAAATATAAGCACAGACATGATATTTTTACAGTTGCTATTTTATCCTCCTTTTCTATTGATATTACATTTATTAGAAGATTGCTGGCACAAGAAGAGTTGGTATTTATTTGAAATATTTATAATTTTTAGGACTGGAAAATATTTATAAAATGACCTTAAAAAGCGTAAGAAACTTTTAATAGATATTAACATTTTTTATTTATTTTTTACTCTTTTAGTTATTTACAGTGTTGCGGGCTGCGGACGCATTTGCGCATCGACGCGTGAATTTTGTTTTTAATTTTTTCTATAAGTGACTTTTGGTAAGCATTAATATCTACATTTTCAGAAGCAAAGCTCCCCTCATCAGGATAAACAATATATTAAAAATAATGACAAGTATAGACAAAGAATAAACAAATAGATAAATCACAAACATGTACATTTGTTTTTGCAATTAGTGATGAAAGTAGGTAAATAATTAATTAAAAATTTAAAAATAATAATTATTATAATTTATGTATTCAAGCAGGTGTTTTTACTAATTTTGTATTATTATTATTCTAACAAAATTTGACCGTGTCATAAAATCGCCACCTTTTTCCATGATTGCACATTCGGTACCCGTCGTTGCTAGTGACACCATCGCCACTTCGGCCGACCAATACCGTACCCAGCGGGCTAAACGTCCCAAAGAAGAAAGAAATGGCCACCTGCTGTCACGTTCCGAGAACTTGGCACCGTTTTCAAATGCACACGTTGTTTTTTGCCTCGTCCACGGTTCAGTTTACGACGGTCTGTGATTCAATGTTTCAAGGTGATTCGGCCTTTCGTTGTGAACATTTGGCTAATAAGACTTGTCGGAAACCGTAATTTATTACATATTTTATGTCGTGTTTGAAAGGGGGCGGGTCATAATGGAATGGTGCCAAAAGAGATCAATTCCATTTACGGCAACACTAGAACGGTCATAGATAATAGAAAAAAAGAAGATGGACCATGAACAATTATTAGTATGAAACCGCCCCCATAACGCGTGTCGCCAACATCGTTCCCCCCTTCTAAATAAATAATTAATAAATGTTTTCAAAAGATTGGTATTCACTTTGTGGCGTCATTGTTAATAAATGAATTAAAATTTGTTTTGTATTCATTAACAAAATACAGGTGATTTTGATCGTAAGCAAATAAATAAATGCGTACCCTCCATTCTTGGCTTGAAACATCTCAATTAATCTATCGATTGATTCATTATTTCCTACCGGGCCAGGTATACCTGTATAAAATACCTGCTCATTAACAGCTATATTATGGCCACATTTTGCGGCCATCGGTCGCGGCAAACTTTTTTTTTAAAGAATTTTATAAGGTACATATTATTATCATACAATTTGACGTCGGTGCCTTTTGTAGCCGGGGGACGATTGATATAAACGTGTAGAGAATTACTTCAGTGGGTGAAGGAATCAAAAATTTACTCCTAACCATTCTTAACGCCGGGAACACGGGGTGAAAGACCACCATTCAGAATTGAAACGTTGCTTGAAATGGCTTTTACCCGTGTTTGGTGACCAGATCTGAATAGCCAGGTATTTCCCCACCTTTCTCTTCGCCTCTCCTTCCCCTCCCCAATACCTTAAGACCTCACAACATTCCCTAATTGGGGATGCCATAGTCTTACTGGCTCCAGACGGTTGGGAGCAGTTGGTACTCTTGTGCAGTATTCATATAAAAAAAAAATATATATATATCATATATATTTATTCTAGTACATTGAAGAAGCAAGTAAATTTTTCGTACAGTCCTCTTGTAGATATTTTTTCCAGTGAACCGCTTGGTTCCTCCCGAAAACCCCTAATTACCCCTTCCCCGTCGATCTCCTCCCACTGCAACACCTAATGATTCATGTATGTCTGTCATTATTTTGTATCTTATATTAGTGTTGGTATAGCCCTGACGAAGGAAGGGTACTTCCAAAACGATCGATCATTATATTAAATTGAAGTGATTCAAAATAAGTTTATGTGTTTATATTATAACTTATAACTTGCTGATTGTGTACCCGGCTTTGCTCGGGGTTTTTTTATTTGGAATAAAGTTATGAATTCTTGCTTGCCGTTTGGGTGCCATTGATTTGACAGTGAAAGAATATTACTATTTCTAAATAAAGAAACATTCATTTGAAATTCTTATTTAATTCCAAACATTTATGTATACAAAATATATCTAAATAATAAAATTCTTAAGAGGTACCTACTTGTGTTTTCCATTTTGAAAATATTCTACCTAAACAAAAATTCTTCTTTTGAATATGTAATCTGTGGCTAACCATAGTGGTATATCTATGGGCTAACCTCAATACGACATGGCGGGTTCAATGTTTTTCATACTAATTTAAAAACGTTCCACCAACAGTTTTACATATTGAATTTTATTTAAACTACTCTCTAAACCTTCCCGGGACCAATAAGAATAAACTGGGCTAATTTCAGAGAAACCGGTCCAGTAATTTTCGAGACAATCGAGTACACACAGACAAACATTCATTTTTATATTTAGAGAGTGTGGTAAAAAGATGTGGATTCGTAAAGAATGCAAGGCTTATGTAAATGTAATGTATAAGATTAAGAAGGGGACGCTTAGATGGTTTGGGCATGTAGAGCGAATGAACGAAGAAAGGAGGGTAACAAGAATGTATGACGCGAATGTGCATGGAAGAAGAAGCCGGGGACGCACGAGGAAGACATATCAGAAGTCGGAATAATATAAGAGAATGTATGAATGTGAATGAAGCATGAAATGTTTGCCGAGATCGAGTTGTTTGGCGGTCCATCCTTTCTGTCTAACGGCGTGATGGTTAGTTACTTAGTTTAGTTAGAGATATATTATTTCTTATTCGAAAAAGTTCCCGAATCAACTCTCTAGTCACCTTTTCCTCCACCCACACAAACTACGATTTTTTTATGATTCTCGCGCGGTCTGGAACCCGCTATTATAGCATACCAACCACGCCACGCCCAGAACTAATAGTATAGGAACCCAAAACCCATACTATTCTTTATACCTGGCACGATTGAGACGTTCTGACACGAGGTTATTAAAAGTTATAACGAGACTAGCCTTTGTTGGCCGTCTGCGGATGTTTGGCTCGTGGATTTACTATTCACGCATTCGTAACGGGACTTTTGGTGTCTAATTATAATTAACGTTTTTTAAACGATGTCGTTATATAGGTTTTTATTTGTCAATAAACTGAAAAAGGTTCGATTTTATTTGATTTCTGGCTAATAATAATAATTTTATGATTTTTATAGCGCTGTTTTTTGTGAAAAATCTCCTCAAGGGCGCTGTACAAATATATTTTTTTCACTAACTATAGACAATCTCTTAATGGCTAACAAATTGCAACCATCAGTTCATCGATCTGTAATACCAAACTATATGTACAATTCATTTGACCCATGAACGTGATACCGCGTTAAAATATGCGTGTTATTTATTTTATGCACAGCAGATAATATAGTACAGAACCATACTTACCTGGCAGGTCATTTGAGATACACGCTGTTTATTAGCGAGATTTATATACAGTTTTGATACTAATTAACCATCACGCCGTTATCGGAGGGGTGGGCAGAGAGGATAGACCGCCACACAACTCTGTACTATCACACACTCACTCCTTTCTTCGTTCACATCCTTTCATCATCTCAGATATACTCTTCTGTTATTTTTACTCTTGACTACCTATGTATTTTACTGATTCGTGTATTTGATTCACTTGATCGTGTCATGTCTTCCTCGGACGTCTCCGACTTTTTCTAATATTCGCTTTTGCGTCATATATTATTCTGACTCTCCTTTCTCGTTCTTATCCTCTACATATCCAAACCATCTAAGCCTCCCTTTCTTAATATTCTTCACAATGCATCGCAGTTTTATAGCAGAATTGTGTTTTAATGCCCGCTTGGTCATAAACTAATAATAAAAATTGGATTACTTCTATAGCGCCGTTTTCGTGGGAAAATCACCTCAAGGGCGCAAATACCTGAGGTGATTTTCCCACGAAAACGGCGCTATAGAAGTAATCCAATTTTTATTATTATTATTAGTTTTAAGTCACAGATGTAAGTCACTAGTTACAAGTCTCAGTAGTTATTTGCTAGCAGTAAGTCTTAGTTGTAAATCACTAGTTATAAATCTTACTTCTAAGCCAATCAATAACTCATAGATGTAAGTCACTAGTTACAAGTCTCAGTAGTTATTTGCTAGCAGTAAGTCTTAGTCGTGAGTCACTAGTTATAAATCTTACTTCTAAGCCAAGTTATAAGTCATAGAAGTAAGTCACTAGTTACAAGTCTCGGTAGTTATTTGCTAGCAGTGTAAGTCTTAGTTGAGAGTCACTAGTTATAAATCTTGTTAGCGACTAGTAATAAATCTTAGCTGTAAGGAATTAGTTTTACGTAAAGCGCTCTTGAGGTGATTTTCCCACGAAAACGGCGCTATAGAAGTAATCCAACCGTTATTATTATTATTTCCGAATCTTCTCATTTTGTAACACGGTTCTGCGTCCTTTTACCATACTTACGCCTCGGGAATCTTATTTCTACCGCATTCATAAGTTCATCCTTCCTCTGCCAGTTTCACCAATATCAAATAACCTACCCAAATCATCCCCTAGTTTGCGACTTCCTGTCTATTTCACCTTGTGTAGCATAATGACACCCGCTTCTCGAACAAGTCGGGCACTAACGAGGTGTGCCCCGTGCCCGGATAGTTCCCGCATCACGCGACGAGGCGTGCCCACTGTGTCGTGTCATAATGACGTGCCCGCTGGGTCGCCTCGGGGCTCACAGGGTTAATTATCCGACTCCCAAGTCTCCAATCACTTGGGTTCTTTCTTTGCTATGAAATTATTATTTTTGGTGCCCAAAGTTTTATCACAGGTAGAATCAATTGATTGATGTCTCAGTAGACATTTATAGGTTAAAAAATCAATTTATTTTTAATAACTTATTGAGGCTTATAAACCTTGAGGTGATTTTCCCACGAAAACGGCGCTATAAAAGTTATCCAATTATTAGTATTATTTTGTCTCGAATGTAAATGGATAAGTAACCGGGGACGCCCGAGAAAACATGCCACGATCAAGTGAATCAAATACTGGAGTCAGACCTTGTCGGAAGTCGGATAACGGAAGAGAATGTAAGAGAAGATGTATGAATGTGAATGAAGCAAGACGTGTATGTCAAGATCAAGTTGTGGCTTGATGGTTAGTTAGTAAGGCATTCGAAACATGATTTCTTGACGCCAGAGCTCACCGTTAGAGAGTTTTTGGTAAGAGACAACAATAATAATAATAAATGGATTATTTTTATAGCGCAGTTTTCGTGAGAAAATCACCTCAAAGGCGCTAATCACCTCAAAGGCATCGACAAATTTACAACTTTTTACTTGAGTAGATTGTATTTGAGACATTGTTGTGCATTCAAAACCATTTTTCATGGTCTTTACGCGGTTTTAACTCAAAATGGAGCTACGCAAATTGTAATGACATGTTGTCACTTCCGTTAGAAAAAAACACAATTTCAACACGTCACAACGGTGATGGCCGACCTATTTCGGCCCGTGACGCCCGGTGGCTCAGTGGTCAGCACATCCGCTTGTTATCTAACTGGTGCGGTTTCTGTTCCGGAGTGCTTTTGTAAATAAAAAGTTAAAAATAAATACCTATATCCCTGTTAAAACTTCGTCACAGTGAAAAGAATAGATTACTAAATGTTTATAATTTTGCGTTTGCTATTTTAAAGACGGTCTCTGCGGCTAATTAGTAAGCGCCTTGGCTCTGAATCTAGATTTTTTTTGTAAATGTGAATACCCCACAAGAGTCCCATTTGCCCGGAGCTAGTGGCATTCCCAATTGTTGAATGTTGTAGGATGAAGGGAGTGGAAATGGGATGGAAATTGGGAAGAGGAAGGTTGTGGAGTATCTGGCTATTCAGATCTAGTCACCAAACACTGCTAAAGCCATTGATCTTTCACTAGGGCGATACTGAGAGTATTTATGTACCACCCTTCTTTTTTTACAATAACTGCACACTGTAGGCCCTGAGAAAAGTAATTTCCTTCAAGGTCTATGTTATTTTTAGGGATGCTGTGCGAAGGGTGTTTTTACGTTCTGTCAATATAATACTGATAACATTATTAATTTTAAATGTGCTATATTGTTTAGGTCTTGTGAACATTCTGAGAAGTGGGAAATAAATAATTGGATATTCGTATTCGGCCATCGAAATGTTTTTGGACTCTAAACGTCGATGGAAATCTTTTTCCCGTGAAATTAGAATGTTAAAAATGTCTTTAGAATACCGGCGAGGTGTAAATCAACACCTTTAGACATTTTATTAGCATCGACAATCGATACGGAATGTTTCAAATGATATCCGAGTCGAACGAATCGTTATTTTAAAATTATAATATTATTACTTGGATAATTTATATAGCGCCATTTTTTTGTGACATATGAGTGAGCTAGAGTGCTAAGATTGAAAAAAAAATACGACGTTAGTTAGTTTGAATGCTGTAGAAATGAGATCTCTGAGACGAATGTGTGGTAAAACCATGTATGATCGTGTGAAAAATGTTGAGATTCGTAAAGAATGCAAGGCTGATGTAAGCGTAGTAAGCAAGATCAAGAAAGGGACGCTTAGATGGTTTGGGCATGTAGAGCGAATGAACGAAGAGAGAAGTGTAAAGAGAATATATTTTGAATGGAAGAAGAAGCCGGGGACGCCCGAGGAAGACATGGCACGATCAAGTGTACCAAATATTTGAGTCGGGCCATGTCAGAAGTCGGAAAAACAGAAGAAAATGTATGAGAGGTTGTATGAAATAGAATGAAGCGAGAAGTGTATTCCAAGATCGAGTTGTTTGGCGGTCCATCATCTCTGCCTACTCCTGCGGGGAAACGGCGTGATGGTTAGTTAGTTAGTTAGTTTGAAATTTTGAAAGAAAAAAAATCATTTTCGGCTTCAACAACCACTAACGTCGTATTTTTCAATCGTAGCACTCTAGCTCCCTCAATAGTCACGAGCCGCCACTGATGTTAGTATGATAAGGATTTTTAAAAATAGATTGTTAGGTTCTTAGTTGGGGTATTTTATTTATTAAAAATCCGAAACTAAGAACCTGTTTAGAATATTTTATATTTTTCAGTGTGCACTTTATGTAATTATTGTCTAATGTCATATTATAAAAATTGAACATGGCGTCATAAACTCTCCCGCAATATTTATGCGTTTTTTTATTTAAATAAGTTAAAAAATGAAGAGCTTTTTTTTGTATTTTTCACGTTTTTCAAGGATGATTTTTTCTACCGAGTCCCAATTGCAAATATTTACCAAAATGACTTTAGACGTATTAATTATTTTTGTGTTTAATTCGTAGAACTCCATTTTTTTTTTTTTTTAATTTAATGTAATTTAAATTTAATGTTATTATTAACGGGGAGAGGGACCTCGGAGAGTTATTATTAATTAATTCAAAATAATGATAGTATTATTACGCAATACGATAAACATAATGTTTTTAAATAGAAAAATATTTTATAAATTTACATAGGCTTAGTTAGCATTTATCAAAATCTAATCAGAAATATTAGTTTTTCTGACCGTCCCTTTGTATGTTTTACAAAATATTTAAAATACGAATATAATTTTTAAAGTGGGGAAAAGTATGTTTAATCATTTATCGTTGCGTTTTTGTAAATAAATAAGTGTTTAGGTTTGTTGTTGCCAAGCGGGACGTGATTATTTACTAAAAGATGTTCTGCTAATTTTGAAGAAGTGCTTTTATTTTTATAACATCTTATATGTTCTTTGAATCTAGATGAGAAAGCCCTTCCCGTCTGCCCGATATAGGTAGCGTTGCAGTCGGCGTGGTCACATTTTAATTCGTATACTTCTATACCTACTTTAGACGTATTTGTTGACCGAATCTGAACACCCAGGTACTTCCTTACCTTCTTCTTCCACATCTCAGTTCTTATATTTGATTATTTACACCCTTAGTTTCTAAATTGTTATTTTATAATACCTGCTCATGAATATTGTATGTCATAGTATTAATTTGCATATTGTATATATATTATAATAACAGATATACTATGTAGTATATCTGTTATTTTACAATTATATTAGGTTAGTTAGTGTAAAGCGCACTTGAGGTGAACCTTCACAAAACTGCGCTATAGAAATTAACTCTTATTATTATTAGGTCCCCTCCCACACCAGTCTCACAACTTACCCCAATTGGTATTGCCGTAGACACACTGGCTGCAGACAGTTCAAAGAAATTTTGACCCTTGCGCTGTATTAAATGAAAAAAATAAGTGAAAATAATATTGCTAACATGGTGATAACAGTATAAATTATAAATTATACGTACAAAAATTATATAATCCATTATTTGTTAATTAACAATACCTCTTTAATTGAGATAACTTTTATTTAGTTATTTCGATAATATTTTTTCATCAGACCGTTTGAAAGTTTATTCGGATATAGTTTGTAGTTATTTTCTACCATTGTTCAGCACCCTTTATGTGATATTTCACAAAAATGGTGCTATTTAAATTATCCTCGTACTGTTATTATTATTATTAATATTAATACACGAAGTACAAAACATGTCACGCCGTTAATCTTTTCTATCTATCTATCTATCTTCTTCTTCTATTATGAATGTCCCGGGCAGGCGGTGTGTGTTTGTTCGGTATACAAATCTACAGTTTTATTCCTAGCTTGATGAAATTTTTCACGCTTGACCTACAAAACAAGAGGAAGGTCACTGTATACATGAGCTTTTGAAAAACCACCCCCACCCCCTTTGACGTTCAACATAAGAGGAAAATTAATGAATAGGGGTAGGGAGTAGGAGTAGGGATTAGAAAACTTTACTCCAAACTATTAATAACCCAGAGCAACGCCGGGTACTTCAGCTAGTATCTAATAAAAATAAACCATCTATCTGAATCTAAAGAATGTTGAAAAAATCTCAAAAAGATAATTGTGATTGTTTTTTTTTTTCAAGATTCGTTCGATTGAGACATAAGTCGGAGTTTTGAGATAATTTGACGTCTTTATAACGAGGCGGTGTTTACCTGGAACCCGTTTGATGCGGACTCCGGGTAGGTGCAGGTAGGCGGTTTGATTCGCATTCAAACCGCTCGGTTTTGCTTTCGTGTATTACAGATTTTATCATAAGAAAGCTTACATATACTCGTATATGTATATATCGCATTGGAAAATTTCTATGTACCAGTGCCAGGGAGCATTTCTCCCTCTTCATGTGTCAACTGTGGTTAGAGGTGCATTTATTTTATTTCAAAGAATTGTAAACTGTGTTTTATGTGCTAACGGCACTTGCTGATGGCAATCTTATATTTAAGCCCAGGGGTCCAGAAATAGACAAATATTTAAATTCCTTATATATTATGAAAAATGTTGCTTGTGCAGTGATGGAGGATTTTATCCCTTCAGTGGTTAATTTCACGTATATCTTCTATTCATATTTTCACAAAAACGGCGCTATATAAATCGTCCAAATATTATTATTATTATTATATATATATATACATTATTTTTTATATATATATATAAAGAATAATGTCCCGAGCGCTGTTTGTTTATTCGTTTTGTACTCGTATACAAATCTACAGTTTTATTCCGAGCTTGATGAAATTTTGGATACTTGACCTTAAAAACAAGAAAGAGGTATCTATCTATATGAGATTTCAAAAACCAGCCCTATCCCTCTTTCCCACCCCTAAAGCATAATTTGGTACTGCTTGATGAAATTTTGGGCACTTGACGTTCAAAATAAGAGGAAAACTACTGGGTAGGGGTAAAAACACACACCACAACTTTACTCCAAACCATTTTTATCCCCGAACACCTCAGCTAGTCTAATATCATAAATATAAGTTTTTTTTTAATTCCACACAGGAGGCCCTGAAGGAAATAATTTCCCTCAAGGCCTATATCATCTTTGGGGATGCTGTGTGGAGGGTCTTTTAGAGGATAGGAAGGAGTAAACTTGGGTCTTGAACAGACCCATGTTGTAGGATGGAGGAAATACAGAGGCCGGCAGATCATTCCACAGCCGAGCTGTTGAACGCCCGACGACCCGTTCTCATGTGACAAATGTCAACCGTGTGCAAATGTTAGGCGAGCGTTTGGCGTGTTACCCGACTATTCACCGGTGCCGAAGGGAGCAATGACGCTAGTTCCTCAAAGCAGCTTCCATTAAAATAACGATAGAACAAGGACAGCATTCCCACCTGACGTCTGTGCCCCAAAGATTGCAGTCCGTTTGTTTAGATAAATTGAACTAGCGTATTTGCGGCAGCTATACCGATACCGTATGGCGCAAGATTTTTGGCTGTAGTTACAAAAATTCAAGCGTTAAAAACCAATTTTCGTATGAAATAATGATTTAAATAAAAAAATACTCTTTGTTAACAGTAGTAAAAAGAATGTACTGGAATTCCTTATTGAAGAAAAAAAAATCTCCGTACAAATTGTCCTTCTGCGGGTGGGTATCATTCAATACCACACACCTCCGCCTGTTACCTCTCGAATACTGCCCGTTTTGGTGATGTTTAAAAAATTCACCCTTTGATAATTAATTTAACTATGAAAACGAACTTAAAAAAAAAACGTTTATTAATGTTTGAATAATAATAATAATAAATGGTTTATTTCTATAGCGCCTTTTTTCGTGAGAAAATCACCTTGAAGGCGCTTTACAACATAATTTATGTAACCTATACCTTATCACTCAGACTTATATCTAATAATTTACATATTAGATTTATTACTAATGGCTTACAACTAAGATTTATAACTAGAAACTACCTAATTCAGACTTATAATTAGTGACTTACATCTAAGACTTATATAGCTAGCCACTTACAACTAAGACCTGTAACTAGTAACTTAAAACTAGTGCCAAAGATGTTTATGAACAGGTGAGTATTTTGAACAATATTGTTAATAATAATAATAGTTGGATGACTTGTATAGCGCCGTTTTTGTGAAAAATCACCTCAAGGGCACTGTACAAATATTTCTTAACTAATTATGTACAGACAGATACAGAAAAACATACTTACCTGGCAGGTCGCTTCAGATGAACACAGTTTTAGAAAAAAATAATTATAGAGATGATAGTTTTACATGGTTATTTGTTTCTCCCTTTCTATTGATGTTACATTTATGTATCTATTGTTTACGAATAGAGACTTACAACTAAAATATTTACATTTTAAAATAAATTATGTAGTGATTGTAGCCCTTGTTTTCAGTGAATATGAATATTGATAAAAAAAAAATCAACAAAACTCAAATTATTTATTGAACAGTTGCTTGAAATGGCTTTACCCGTGTACCAGCAGATATCTGAATAGCACGGTACTTCCTAACATTCCCTTTCCGCGCCTTCGTCCTTTTTTGTTTGTTTTGTTTTATTTTTTTATGAATGTAAGAAAGCTCTGTGTACACCACTCGTTATTTTGTTCATCGTATAATATAATATATAAATAATGATTTGCATAAAGTTACGTTAATTTCGAATGTATCTTTATTCTTTAATCGTTCGGAATTCTTCGGCAATCTTCGTGAGATTTCGTTACTTGATTCCAAGCTACCAATAAAATATACACTATATTCGTTTAATTAAGGATTAAAGTACACCATGGGAATTGCTTAATTTCTTATTAATTAGTTAATTTCTTGTACCCACCGAACACAAAAAACTGATGGAAGTGTATCGTGGGCGTGTCAGTATATCCAAATTAAGTTCAGTTTTATCTTACTTAGACTGATATTTAAAAAAAAATCAAATATTGATATTCTTTCTTGAATAAATAATCATTTTGATGGCCTCCATGGTCGAGGGGTAAGGCTCTCGACTACGAATCGGAAGGTCGCGGGTTCAAATCCCGGCGTGCGCACGTAAATTTTATTTAATTAATTTGTGCTGTTTCACAATTAATTAATTAAAAAATAATGTATGGTATATTTGCTCACGTTCTAGAGTGGAAGATACTTTCAGTATCGTCCTGGTGAAATACCACCATTCAGAATTGAAACGTTGCTTGAAATGGCTTTTAGCCGTGTTTGGTGACCAGATCTGAATAGCCAGGCATTTCCCCACCTTCCTCCTCCCCTTCTCCTTCTCCTCCCCTATACCTTCAGCCTCACAACATTTCCCAATTGGGGATGCCATAGTCTCACTGGCTCCAGACGGTTGGGAGCAGTTGAGACTCTTGTGGGGTATTCATGTAAAAAAAATTCATTACCTGTATGGTGCCTGGGGGTCGAAATATCTTATACATATGCCGTCTTACTCATAATCGTAGCATAAATATTATACGGGCGCTTACGGGCGAGTAATAGTGAAAACCGTTACTCATAATCGCGGTGCGTTCGTAAACCGGATGTATATGGAGTATAGTAGTTGTCAAATCAATATCGACCGTCCCCTTAGTATAGCACTGTAGGATACCACTGAATGGAGTTATTTAATCATGTTTAAGTTTATTTATAGTAAAGCGCACTTGAAGTGAAACAACACAAAACTGCGCTATATAAATGCTTTGTTATTATTATTATATTATTAAATAGCAGATTTTGTTAACGTTTTACCGCGAGGTTTGACAAATATCGATCTGTTAATTCTACTTTGCGCAAGGAAAATAAAAAATACTTCGTAATATTCATTAATTTATTAATTGTTTTTGTGTTTAATTCGTAGAACTCCATTTAATTTTTTTTTTAAATTTAATGTAAATCAAATTTAATAATGTTATTATTATAAGTTCTGCAAGTATTTTTAGTTTTTATTATTGTGACAGTTGTTTCGGCGTTTAAGGCCATTTTCAAACTGTGGTTAATCCACATTGTGACGACTTATTTTTATGATTTTATTTACTCCCACTCCTTTTCAATTTGGATGGGTAATGATTTATTATCGGTAAAACCGATTTAGACAAAAAAAAATCTGAATTCTGTCAGGTTTTCACATTCATAATGTGTTTGCTCGTATTTAACTGACAATGTTTTCTTAATTGATTTATTTAAATGTGTTGTATTGTTTTGATAATGTGAACATACTGAGAAGCGGTAAATATATAATTTTCCTTACTTTATTAATTAATGTTATATTTGGAAAAAAAGTGGTAATATTCATTTGCAGCACACTATCGGGGACGCATTAATCGATTTAGTAAGGCCCGAATTTGGATGCACATAGAAACAGATGGACTCAATGACATTACAAACGTCGTTAGACGGGTTAAAAAAATATCAACGGATTTTTGTGCCATAAGGAACTGTTTGCATAGGTACCTGTGAAGTAAATCAACGTTTCATGTCCCGAATTCACAAAGTAATTTGTAAATCAATAGGAAGAGGTGTATTAATTACCATCTATATATAAATCATTGGTCGATGGGTATTACTCCTTAAATAATAATGTCTAAATAAGTTTCTAAAGTGAAACCTCAATACTGAGTAATGTGCCTATGTAATAAAAAACATCGTTACATTCTTTTCACCGTTCTGCAATGTGCGCGCCGCAGGGCGGCAAAATATTAAAAATAATCATATTATGGACATCTGAAGAATCGTGAAGATAGCAACACGACGCGACCTGCGAAATTTGATGGCAAACTAAAAAAAATCACGACTCTTAAACCATTGGTAAAGCTATTCTCGGCATAAATATTATTATGAGTGACGATTTTAACACCGGCGGTATAGGGCCCTATTGCTGGCATAGCTATACCATCGCTATAAAGGCGCAACAAGGATTCATTATAAGTAAGACAGATTTGGGACTTATTTCTAATTTTGAAACTGTCAATTAATGGTGGAAATCCATTTTAATATGATTTTTTTTTTTTTAAAACTATAAAACCTTTGTAACTTTATTCCACTTTTTTTAAATATTTTAGACCGGACCGGATTCGCTCTATCAGTGGCATCTTCAGACTGATAATTTAAAACTAAATCTGTGGTAAATACATTTATGTCAGGAGTGAGTCCCACTGCTCTTTCAAATATGTATATGTATTTTATGTTTTTTTACCTTCAGCCTCACGACATACCCCAATTGGAGAGGCCATAGTTTCACTGGCTCTCGACAGTTTGGACTCTCGTGTGGTATCACATTAAAAAAGTCCTCCCTCACCCCCTTATTCAGACTTACAGAGGAGTATGTGTGAGATGGTGCATAAATGTGAATGAAGCAAAGATTGTTAACCAAGACAGAGTTTTGAATGGCGTTCTACCCTCTCTTTCTTATCCTCCGGCGAAACTGTGATATTTAGTTATTAAGGTTACATACGAGAAATAGTTCGTTACCAGTATTGTTGCAATTTACCTTCATCTCTTGTGTATTTTATTCTGCTATCATGACAATATCAAGCACCGGAGAGTGACCGGAAAATTCAATACGAGTGTGAATCTGCACACTTTTTAAAAGTGATATAAACTCATTAATAGTACGAAAAAAAAAACTAGCGCAATATCCTAATCTAACCTAACCTAATATATATATGTAATTTTTTTAAATAATTAAAAAATATATGAAATTATTAATTACTTATGGTTGGATTAGGTTAATCGGTTAGTTTTTTTATCCTACTTATTTAAATTTAAATTATTAATAATTTTATATTAATTATAAAAATTGTGCCGATTCATACGTGTGTTGATTTGTCACGAAACCCTGAAGACAGTCAATATAAATTTTTTATTAAGTTTCAATAGAAATTCTCATTATTCTAAGTTTTTTAAAGACGAAACAGCTGTAACGCGTAATAATAATTACTTAGCAGAAGTTTTTTTTTAATAAATAAACCGTTTTTTAAATTGGATAATAATAGTTATCGATAAATTTTGAAAACTTTAAATACAAATTCAGTTCTACAAATTAAACTTGAACACAACAAAAAAAAAGGAAATCGTTTCAATTGCCTCAAGATCGATTGGTAGAGACCTGAAAATTTCGGATATGCGATAATTTTGCCATTTTTACGAGAATAACGCGAAATTTTCAATTTTCGGGCTAAGAACGATTTTCTGGTATTAAATAAGAAAGAAAGATTATTCATTCCAAATATTTCTTTGTTCGTGGTATTGACTAGCTTGAATATCCATAAAATTAAACGAAGATAACTTCACATCGAAAAAGCAGAAATACAAATAAATAAATAATAAAAAAAAAACTAAAAAAAAAACGGCTCTCCGCAACTTTTTTTGGTGCTAAATACAATAAAGTTAACATAACGTCGCTGTTGTTGCATTCGCCCAAAAATAACGTCAAATTCTCAGGGTTCTATCAATTGGTCGCATCATTGACGTAAACATTGACAGTTTATATTGACCGTCTTCGGGGTGCTTAAATCCCAGCTTGAAACGGTAGCAATGTGTTTATATGAGGTTTTTTGTATCTTGCCAGTTTGAATCTGATGTCTAACCTTTAAATAGATATTTGCATGTTCCCAGGTCTGGAGTACCTGAGTGCCGGGAGGATCCCGCCCGAACTCCTCACAGGGGCTTCTCTTGCTCCGGATCTATCGGCCAGTCTGGATGGTGAGTTACCAATCTCCTACACATATAAACATTATTTTAAATTATATTTGAAAGCTAAAAAAAATAAAAATTTTAAGGGTTCATCGACCAATCGATGGGTTCATAAAACATATTGATAACATAAAAACTGCCCAAACACCGTTGTCATTATTATTATCGCTGCATTCTTGGAGTTTTGGCTTCCCAAATATCAGACAGATGAAAGGACATCTTTTCATTTTCTTAAAAATAAATGAATATTTAAATGGTGATTTCTAGGCGTAAGACGTGGTGCTGGTCGCAAGCGCGCCGTGTGCTGGAGCCCCTACTCCGATTCCTGGGAGCACCTGGGCTCCATGGTGCGCCTGTCTCCCGCCAGCCTCAACCCTCTGGCTGGAGCCAGCGGCAGCGGGAGCTATGGCCATCTCAGTGCTGGTGAGGACCTTTACACTTACTATCTTGGGGCAATTGCAAAACATACAAAATGCGGAGTTCCGCAGGGATTCGTAACCTTTCCACTTACTAGTTATCTTTAAACAAAATACAAAACATTGGAAAAAGCAGAGTTCCTCAATGATCAATTTTTGTACCAGTAACATTCTTACTTAGCACCAGCTATCTTGGAGCAAAATACATTACATCAGGTTTTGCAGAGTTCCACAAGGTTCAGTCTTTGTACCTGTAACCAGTGATATCCTTTTCATTTTGTAGATATTTTGGGGCAAAATACATTACATTATGAATTACGGAGTCCCACAAGGATCAGTTCCTGTACCTGTAGTTAGTTTTTTTAAATGACAAACTAACATGCCATGTGATTATCAATATAATAGAGTTATGGAGGCATTCTGCATCTACAATTCTTTCTTAACTACCAGTTTAAAGACCATAGAAAATATATTTGCTCTTTATTGCATTCTACAGCTCGCCTGCTCGACACAAAATACAAGAAACCTTATTTAGAAATGTCTAACCAAGTTTTGTCTAATTTCAGGTACACTATCCCCAGCGCTGGGCCTGGCGGGGTCAGGGCTGCTGCCCCCTCTGCTTGCTCGAGGGCCCCTCCTCCCCCCTCCACACTCCCTTTATGTACCTGAATCTTCACCGCACCCCCTGCTGCCTTATCTGCACAGGTAAACTTTTGTACCACTCATACTACATTAGCCTTTTGTGTATATCCTTAACAGATACAGAAACATACTTACCAGGTAGGTCACTCCAGAATAAAACATTAAATTACAAAAGTTATCGCTTGACAGGATATGATTTTGCACGCACAGGACACAAAACTAGAAAACACTGAACATTGCATGATATTGCAGTTAGTGTTTAAATCCTATTTGTCATTGATATTATATTTATTAGAAGGTTATTGGCAAAAGAAGAGTAGGTATTTATTTGAAACATTATTTTATTTGAGATTTTCGATAACAATTATTTACAGTGACAAATTTATTAAGTTGTTCTTATTAATAGATGTACCAACAGATGGCACTGATCGCTGCATTTGACAGACACTTTTCAGACACTAACACAAACGAGTCGTCCTTTAATACGCATTGTGCACACATGTACATTTGAATGTATAGAATAGAGTCAACATTTAAAAATGATGTTTACGTCATCACGCATACTTAGTTCCTGCCTTTGCGACGTTATAGTAGTGCTGTCGGTGTGGCTCGTGGTGCTGTGTTTCCTGTTTTTGAGTAACGTGAGGTAGGCAGTGCTTATTTGCTTATATGGACGGCACGCCTCTGCTTCCGACAGTGATGTCCTTACCAAACGACATTGAGGAACAGCCTTTTTTAATTTTTAAGAGAATGTATAATATTGTTCTCCGTGCTAGGAGTTCACCTGTTCTGTGGAGGATATTTTTTAAGAGCAAATTGATTCAGTATGGTAAGACTTAAAGAATAATATAAAAACAATTTTGTCTTACTTACTTAGGTAATTACTGCTTTTAGCAAGGAGTAAACAAGTGGAAGAAAGTTGTGAAAATATTTTAATAAAAAATTTATATAATTTGAATATTTGAAAAGTTTTACCATGTGTTTTTTTCAGTTTTTTTTTCTATTTTACTGGAATTTTCATGTAGTCCATATAGTCGAATAACACGTTTGAAACATGCTGTATACAAGCAATGCATCTATGTGAGCAATGTGTTCATGTCAACTCTGTCTGCGATACCCGTATACATATTCAAATTTAACAATGATTTTTTTAATGTAAAATTTCATATTTTGATTACAGTGTATTTGCAAGCCGACCTCCGCACCTCTCGGGCAGTGGCGGCAGCTCTGGCCACCCCATACCACATCCCACCCCCCCCGCACCCCGACATGAGGTCACCAGTGTCATGGAGGCTGACAGGTAACAATACTAACTTAGCCACGAGGTCTCACAGCGTCCTTGAGATGATTTTCCACAAAAAAGACACTATAAAAATCACCCGAATATTGTTAACGTATCCGTGGATAAAGTGCAGTAACTTCGGAAGGTGTTTCTGTATGACAGTATAAGCATAAAAGATAAATAACTTTATTCGAAATTCCATTGTATTGTTTTTTCATTATTGCATAAGTCATACCAACTAAAAATCTTTAGTGTAAGGTTAAACATACCCAATAAATTCACTGGGAGTGAAGAGTGGCAAACACATCATGTCTCTTGGAAAATCATCAAAGATATCATGGTAAGTCAACCTGAAGGACTGAACTGTGATTTAACCTAAGGTGTCGAATATTCGCTCGTCTTGAGCAATGTTCACGATACCTGAATATTTGGCTCGGGCGTGCTCCACACTCCAAGTGGAATGTCGGACGTAGAGTTTGTGTATGCTGCGTTTCTTCTAATCCAATGCAGCTATTTAAAGAAAAAAAGAAAATGTATTTACTTACACCGATAAACAGACTCTCGCGTGAGGTGCGCTTTTGACGATGTTCGCCCAGCTGTGACTGACATGTTGTGCCGAAGGGAATATTACTAAAGGATTCGTTAAAAAACCTACATCCGGTCGGAGTGCGTTTGGTGCTCGGCGCACTCCCACCTGGCGAATAAATATTCTTGTTAGAACATGTTCACAACGAGCGAATGCTCAAGTCAATTGCCCCCGTTAGGTAACTAAAATTATAAACAAAACCACAATATCTTTTTAACCTTTTCAGTGCGGGAGCATGTCCCAGAGCCCCGCCTCTCTCCTCGCGGCCCTCCGAACCCCCGACGCCATCTTCCGGGTCCCTGAGACACCCGGAGCGACCACTAGCCGCTGCCGCCGAGAGCACTGTGCAAGACAATGCCGATCTGAAGGACGAACCGGCAGATTTCATTGAGACTAATTGCCATTGGGTATGTTCTGACAATTTTATCACACGGTCTTACTTATTCAGAACCTAATTTAAGTTATCACTTTCCTATTTCATTATAAATTTACTCAACAACTCATAGAAGGCCTATGAGCTATTAGTATAAAACGCGTGTCGTCTACATCATTCACTCATTCTTTTTATTTGGACGCATGCAGGACCAATCTTAGGATAAATTCTCCAATTCCCCATATTTGTGTGTTATACTCGTATAACAATAAACATAAAAAAAAAATAGAAAACACTCAATAATTCATTTTGTAACATTCTAGGTGGACTGCCAGCTGGAGTTTCCCACTCCGGATGACCTGGTGAAACACATCAGCTCGGAGCACATCCACAGCAGCAAGAAGGCATTTGTCTGCCGCTGGGCGGGATGCTCCCGTCTGGAGAAGCCCTTTAAGGCACAGTATATGCTTGTAGTGCATATGCGCCGCCACACTGGCGAGAAGCCACACAAGTGCACCGTAAGTACATATATGTCTATACCCCGTTAGACCTGGTGAAGCACATCAGCTCGGAGCATGTCCATAGTAGCAAGAAGGTGTTTGTCTGCCACTGGGCAGGCTGCTTCCATCTTCTTCTAGAATCGCTTCCCCATTGCTGAGGATCGTGATCCCCACTCCAATCTCTCACGTGTACAAGGCTCCTCCACTCCTCGCGATCCTGCGCTCTGTGGAGAGCTGCGGACACTGACGTTATTTATATAACGCCGGCGATATTTGGACACTCCAACGCATCGATGACCTTCCTCTGCTTCTTCTACCTTCCACTTTGCCAGTGACCAGTGAGCAACATGTCCAAACAATCTGAGGATACGCTGTAGGCGAACAGGCGATAGCCTGTTGTGGATGCCGAGCTCTTTCAGAATTGATTTATTTGTGCGTCTGGCTGTCCATGGAATCCTGAGCATTTTCCTCCAGCACTACATTTTAACGGTGTCTATCAGCTTCCTTTCGCTGCTTCTGAGTGTCCATGTTTCCAGACTGTATGTGGAAAATCATCTCCCGGATGAGTCTCATCTTGGTGGTCTTCGTTATTCCTCTGTCACTCCATATCTTTTGCATTTTGCTCATGGCGTCTTTTGTTATGCAAATCCTTCTTTTAACTTCTTTTTCACAACCTCCTTCGTCACTTATAGACGAACCTAGATATATGAATATTTGTGATGTACATATGCGAACCTAGCTAAGAATATAATTATAGTCTCAGGGGTTATAGTCTCATCAATTCAATACAAAATACATATAATCTGATGTCTAGTTATCACGTTAATAAAACAAGGTGTCTCTTGCTTTGATAAGAACGGAAGTTTTCCAGAACCCCATCTCATTTTATCATCCTCTGTTCACTCCCATCTAACATTGTGTCATTCTTCTTCTTCTTCTAGTTTGAAGGATGCTGCAAGGCATACTCGCGACTGGAGAACCTGAAGACTCACCTCCGCAGCCACACCGGGGAGAAGCCGTATACCTGCGAGTACCCCGGCTGCTCCAAGGCCTTCTCCAATGCCAGTGACCGTGCCAAACACCAAAACCGAACGCACAGCAATGAGGTAAGACAATTTCCAAATTCCTATAGAATTTTTTGAAAATTTAATTTAATCAAATTTAATAATGTTATTATTAAGTTCTGCAAGTATTTTTAGTTGTTATTATTGTGACAGCTGTTTCGGCGTTTAAGGCCATTTTCAAACTGTGGTTAATCCACATTGCGACGACTTATTTATATGATTTAATTTACCCCCACTCCTTTAAAAATTTGGATGGATGGGTAATGATTTATTATCGGTAAAACCGATTTAGTTAGAAAGCAATGAAAATTCTGAATTCTGTGAGGTTTTCACATTTATAATGTGTTTTTACTCGTATTTAACTGACAATGTTTTCTTAATTGATTTATTTAAATGTGTTGTATTGTTTTGATAATGTGAACATACTGAGAAGCGGTGAGTATATAATTTTCCTTATTTTATTAATTAATGTTATATTAGGGTCGTTAGTTTGTTTGTTAATTTCTATAGAAAGCTCAAAACCATTTTGACTATTAGAAACACTTCATTAACTTTGTAGCTGGTGGTGTCCGTAGTACAGACTTGTTGGATAGGGATTAAAAAAATAGTTCTTTGGCTCGATTCGTTCCTCCTCTGGCTGTCTGCAAAGTTAAGTCTGTAAATCTTTGACTAAACTAGGAGTTCAAATATCAGCTGTGAACTTCTAATTAATATTTTTCATTTAAGAAGTAAATATTAACAAATCTCAAATGAAATATGAAACAGAAAAAGACATAGAAAATAAAAAGGTATCAGTCGCATCTGGGAATCGAACCCAGGACCTCTGTCTTACTGGGACAATGCTCTAGCCACTGAACTAATGAGACTTGATTATTTTATGTCATTTTTATCGATATCATACTTTAATTTTAAGACTTACCAATATTATCCTCAATTAATTCCCATATTATTAGCTGCTATCTTTTTGTATGATTGCAAAGTTCTACCCGAATATATTTGCAATCTAGTTAGTATCTTGAATACACCTATCGCATTTTTATTTATATGAGACATCTCATTGTAATATTTAATCATTGAAGAAGATAATATTAACAAATCTCAAATGAAATATGAAACGGAAAAAGACACAAAAAATAAAAAGCTACTAAGAAAAAAAATGCAACTGATACCTTAGGTAGATAGGTATCAGTTGTTTATCATAGGCTGCAATAAGTTATTCCAATAAATTGAATGATCTTTTTTCTTTCAGATATTTTAAACATCTATGTAAATAATAATTAAGTCCCAGTTTTTCAGTTACTTCTAAAGCTCGGCTTGATGTGAGTGTTGGTATGATCTATGATTTTATTATACGAACATACTTCACGACGCAAGGCGACACTGTTCAAAATCAAACTGTCATGATTAAATTAATGACACGGTTTACTTTTATAAATTTTTGCTAATGCCAAATGTGACAGATGCAAGATGCACTTGCTGTGGTTTAAGTGACAAAACTTAAGGCGAGCTTTAGAAGCATTGGAAAACTGGGCCTTAATGTTTTTTTAATGATTTTATCTGTTTTTTCTTGCAAGGATTCTTTATAAGGTCTGTAAAGTAATGCAGTAATAATAATCACAATCTCTTATTAGAATTTAAGTATTTTCTTTCAAAATTTTTGATAATACTACTAATATTTTTTTCTTGTAGAAACCTTACGTGTGCAAAGCTCCTGGCTGTACCAAGCGCTACACGGATCCCTCATCCCTCCGCAAGCACGTGAAGACCGTGCACGGCGCAGAATTCTATGCCAACAAGAAGCACAAGGGGGGCAGCCGCGAAGAAGAGTCGGAGGGGGGCTCTGTGGGGGCGGGGGGCGGCAGCCCTCGCTGGGAGAGCGCCGCGGGGGCCTCACGCTCCAGCGCCAGCGTCAAGTCGGAGTCTGATCATGCCATGTCGCCGCATACTCAGGTAAATTTAATACAATTGATTTAGGTCCATTAATCAAATATGAGTTGGCTCATTTCAAAAGCCAGAATAACAAAACAGTATGACAAAACAGAACAATGCAGAAAAATGAAGAATACGATCAAACAAACTTGAATTACCTAACTTAACCTTAACTGTTGAGCTGAGATTTTGCTTTAACACTACTCAAATGCACAACTACACTCTTCCCAACACGACTCTCGATCAAGTAACGATCATATTAGGGAGTCGATCCTAGTGAATCAAGCTTCGCTCAACTAAGGATTAGTTATAAAAAGTGTCAACAGAGTGAAAAAATATCAATATGTCAAACATCATTTAGTTTGTGATCTATTTTTCACGATCCAATAATTGAAAAGATTTATTTAACCGTTTTCGAATGTCAGACACATGTTTTGTTGTATGTTTTAAATAAGACTGAAGAGAAGCTAACTTATTCTACTTATTATAAGCTACGTTTTTGCTTGTTTTTCACCGAGGAGAAACATCAAGTCTCAAATGTGCGAAACGAATAATGCACTTGCGGCATTAGCAAAAGTCAAGCTAACACTTTATTTTTAGCACACACATTTGTAAAGTATAAAATATATGTTTATGTATTAGTTTTTAAAACAAATCATGTGTTTTCATAATAAATACAATATTTACTAATTTATGTTAAATTTACATTGAAAGTTTTTATTTTGATGTCATTTTATTGTCTATGAAAGTGGGCGGGCATGATCAACCATAAAAAATGTTTGGAAAAAGGTGAAAATAGTGTTGCTCAACAAAACACTTAGCTGATCGTTGCCTTGGATTGATAATTCGATAAGTTGGGAAGAACGACCCTAAGTCGTAGTTTAAGTAACGCTTTAAGCCGAATTTTAAAAGCATTGGAAAGTTGATTTTAATGTTTTTTTTTATGATTTTTTTTTTAAATGATTCTTAATGCGGTTCATAAATAATACGTAATATAATCACAATCTTTTACTAAAAGTATTTTCACTCTCGGTGGAGAAAAATTTCCCTTCATCTCTCAAAATTGTTGATAATACTTGTGTTTTGTTTTGTCACTGTTTGTTTTTATCCGGTTACTGTTCGAGACGATGTTTAAATGTGAAAGAAGCAAGGAATGTGTGCCATGCCAGAGTTGTGCAGCAGTCTGTTCTCTTTGGCTGCCCTTACGGAGAAATAACGAGATAGTTATTTAGTTACTGTCTAGTATGAAAGAGGCGGCATGAGAGAGAGAGAGAGAAGAAAGGACTAAAAGACTGAACGATTGTCCAATGTCTCTTCTTCATCATCTATTACTCGAGATAATATATTCTGTTAATTACAAGCATCCTAATCCTTAGTATAATATTGAAAGACCACCATTCAGAATTGAAACGTTGCTTGAAATGGCTTTTAGCCGTGTTTGGTGACCAGATCTGAATAGCCAGGTATTCCCCCACCTTCCTCTTCCCTTCTCCTTCCCCTCCCCAATACCTTCAGCCTCACAACATTCCTCACTGGCTCCAGACGGTTGAGAGCAGTTGGGACTCTTGTGCGGTATTCATATAAAAAAAAATTAAATCATTACAGTTACTAATTAAAATATGTGTTTTTATTTTCTAGCTATCTCGGCAGTGTGGTGATGATCTTGACTTCAACTCTCCCGGCCTGGCGGGACACTTCGTGGAGGAAGCCAGCGCTCCCTACTTCCAAATGGAAGGAGAGGTAACAATAAACTGCCTAATAACACTCGTCGGTAGCTAACTGGACAAATGCATTGGGTTCCCACCCGGCCATCTTAGGTTTAATCCTCTGCTAGCTAAGTAGGCAATGTTTGTCTTTCTTTTAAGATAAAATAATTTATCAGTTTCGTTTTTCAAAATTGCCCGCTCATTTAGTGTTATTGAGCTTCTTTTATTAATGATTGGCCTAATTGCATATATCTTTTTTCTAGGTGGTGGAAGAAGAAGTACTCCTGGGAGAAATGGGTGAACTTCCCTTAATGCTGAGGGCAATGGTTGCCATCGGAGAAAGGCCAGGACCTCCTCACAGGTAAATAAATACCCATAATTGCTAAAAACCATTGACTTAGTGCCCTTTTCACCTGTGAAAATCTTTTGCTTTTTACTCCCAGTAATCTTTTGGATGGGAGATCCCAGCCTCCAAGTCGCAGTGCCACACACCCCACCGATCCCCTTACAATAAAAGCAGGAATAATAATAATAGAATAATCGCCCATCCTCTTTGCCTACCTGCGTAAAAAGACGTTATGGTTAGTTAATTAGTTTTATTAGTATAGTGGTTCTAATTAAAATATATATCATCAGATGGCACTGATTGCTACATTTGCTGTCATTGCCAAAAAGCACTGCTTTTTAGACACAAACACAAATGAGTCACCCTTGACGCGCATTGCGCACACATGTCTGTTTGAATGTATAGAATAGAGTCAACAGAACATGATGAGTACGTCATTTTGCATATTCAGTTGACACGCTATAGCAGTGCGGTTGGCGTGGCGTTCAGCAATAATTTTAATATTATTTATTTTTCATTCAGAGTATGCTGTCCTTGGACGGCACGCCTCTGAACATGGATCACATATTATGTAAAGTCTGCATATGGGGATAGCCGCCGATAGAACACATATGGAACAGTCGTGTTGATTAATTAGCACTCTGCTTAAAAATCCTAACAGATCATAGAATCTTATTTCTTTCTCTTTAATTACAGATTTGGCTCCAAAATGGGAGTCGCAGGTGGAGGTCGCTTCATAGGTCCGGCGGGCGGGCGCGCAATGCCGGGCTCGCTCCGGCGGATGGAGATGGACCGCCACGTCACGGAGCTGTCTAACATGCCGTCGGAGCAGGCCGTTCCGCGCCGTGACAGTGGCATCTCCACGGCCAGCAGTCTCTTTGGCCCAAGGTGAGATGCTTACTGAATATTGCTAACGCGGGCGGTTCCCAATACGTTTTATGTATTTCTTTCATTTGACCTTCCACTTCTCGACCACTAGGGTCGCTTCTTATTACAACCATCAAAATTGATGACACATGAAAAATCAATTTGTTTCCAGTGAATAAAATTCCTGTACTTCAATATTTTATATTCTATATGAAATACATCCTGCAATTTTAGTTAAAACGTTTCAAAATGCATTTGCTGGTTTCCAAACTGCACCTATACAGACATTTTAGTATGTATTTCATAGCATTTAACTCTTTAAATGCCTGACGATGTTAGATGCCCCCGTACGCAGCATTTTTTTGTTGATATCTTTTCCTAGTATAGTTGTATAAATACGATTATTAAAAATAATTTGTGTTGGTTGAATCTAATGATTTATAGACAAATTTATTTTAACAAATGGATTGCAATCTTTGGAGCATAGCCATCAGGTGGGAATGTTGTCCTTGTTCTACCGATATTTCAATAGAAGATTCTCTGAGAAACTAATGTCAACGATCCCTTCTGCATCGGTATACAGTCGATCCGTCAATGATCCCTTCTGCATCGGTATACAGTCGATCCGTTAATGATCCCTTCTGCATCGGTATACAGTCGATCCGTTAATGATCCCTTCTGCACCGGTATACAGTCGATCCGTTAATGATCCCTTCTGCACCGGTATACAGTCGATCCGTTAATGATCCCTTCTACATCGGTATACAGTTGAGAAACACCCAAGAAAACACCATCTGTACACGGTTAACATTTGTCACATGAGAACGGGTCACTTCTCTGACTCGTTCTAGTGTTCAATGGCTCGATTGTGGAATGATCTACCGGCCTCTATGTTTCTTCCCTCCTACAACATGGGTCTCTTCAAGATGCAGGTTCACTCCTTCCTATCCTCTAAAAGACCCTCCTCATAGCATCCCCAAAGATAACATAGGCCTTGGGGGATATTATTTGCCTCAGAGCCTCATGTGTGGAGTCAGTATAAAAAAAATGTTTATTAAAAAAAAATTGGAATATCTTATTGAAGCTTATAAACCTCATTGTAATTAATATATTTTTAAGCATTGAAGATCATATTAACAACTCTCAAAATAAAACATGAAACCGAAAAGACACAGAAAAGAAAAAAGATAATGGTAGAAACTGGGACTCGAACCCAGGACCTCATGGTCCTTCCGGGACCTTGTCCTGAGTTCGCTGTGTATTTTCGGTTTCATCTCTCATTTTGAGAGTTGTTAATATTATCTTCAATGCTTAAAAATAGATGATCATTTCTTACCAAAGTGTTCCATACATACATATTTATGACAATTAAAGACGAACAAAGATCTCAGTATAAACTAAGTAATATTCCAAGCCGTCATTTTCCCCAAGGGCAGACAGCTCGTTTCGCTTTGAGCGAGCTTGGACACCACACCGATTAACTGTTTCACCAACGGTTTAACACGACACAAGGTATAGAGTGTAACCAACGTTATCATTATTATAGCACTATACTACTTTACAAAATGTAGAACAATGAAGAGCTTTGAATAAATTAAACACATCCTTAAGCGGAACGACTGCGTGCCCTGTTTCATACAAAACTTAATTTTGGTTTTGAGGCCTAACTACCCCAATCCAAACTGAATGACATATTTTTTTAAAATAAAGGACACTTTCTTCATAGGAATATATAGAATACTAATACTAATACGAAGAAAGCATCGCTTTCAAAACAAGTTGATGTGTGTATATTAATAAAGTGGTGAATACAAAGTAATTTTTTATTCATTTAGAATCTTATTAATGTCGCTAGCATAATGAAGTTATGAAGATTTATGTGAAAATTTTACAAATATGGACCACAGGATTCTGACTTTATTGACACCAAAACTTCACAACCCAACTGTTGTGACATCTCATAACCCAGTTACCCTGGCGTCCGTGTACAACAGGTTAAAAGATACAGTTTAAGAATTTTATTCGCTGGGATCCTTTGTCATTTTCCTAATTATCTGTGTAGAATTTCCAGATGGATCAATAAATAGCTTGTATTATAAATTTAAGTGGCTTTTAGTGCAATTTTGATTACTGACCCTTAAATGGTTCTGGGTAATTTACCCGACACCGAGTTGTACGTTGAATTAACAGTATTGTTCATTGCAGATCATCGGATGTGTCACGCAAGAGCAGCCAGGCGTCGATGGCGTCCAGCAATTTGCGTAATGCCGGGGGCGGTCTTGCCATGGCCCAGTCGCACCACGTACAGGCTCCTTCCAGCTTCTACGATCCCATCTCCCCTGGAAGCAGCAGAAGGTAACAATAATAAAACTATGTATTCTCATTTTGCATCATCTGTTCCTGTTATTTATTTTGTTACATAGTTGTGTTATTTCCATACACATCATTACTAGATCTGGCTTGTCATACAAATAAGCAGGAAAATTTGAGCTCACCTATGAGTAATTTCATAACACAACTCCCTATTGATTTCCGTTGCCTCGCTTTGACAGACTAACACGCTTCACTCCAAAATAACGCAGAGTGCCAAGTTAACCCCAAATCGCATGACGTAATTTGGTCATGTCATAGGAAGTCCGAAAGTCACGCGTCACTAGTTTGTAGTTGAAACTTAGGAACTGCATGTACCGCGCCGTATGCAAAGCCATTGTTGAGTGTATGGTTTCGGACAAAACTGCTGTTGTAACTTGAATACATTCACCCGTCACAAACTCATACATCACCATACAACATCTGCGAAGAGAAATTTTACAATTTGTCAACAAGCAATGCTACTTCTGATCTTTTCACTACTAGATAATGCACTTTCTTTTTAATAAATATTTTCGAGAACCAATTGTTCGGGCATCATTTTGATCCACATGCCCTGTCTAGATATTGTTATTGCCTCCACAATATGATCGAAAAGTAAGATATGTAAAAACAATACACTAGTTACGATGCAAATCCTAATACTATAGTAGCAGTTTCAGTAGCCAAAATACTATGAATTTAATAATGGTTGGTATTTACTGTTATTGCGGTGATAACAATTATAAAATATAATACGATATGATAACAAAATTATCCGGCTTGAAGGACCATTTGATGGATGCCCTGGTTCATAACTTAACGTTATCACAATTTAAATAATTGCAATTGATTTGCTCAAATATGCAGGGGTTAAATAGGAAGGATAAGATGAGATTCAAAGACTTTCCCCTGATTCTTATTTCTCCACAAGCCTCTTTTTTTGCTGTCGATGCACTGAGCACATACGAGTAAATAAAATAATAAGAGTTCAACATAAAAAACACAGACCATATTCATCTGCGGCGGGATCACAATCTCATAGATCGCGGTGGTTACAAACACAATACAAATATTGGGACGGGTTACGAGTGCAAATTAATGCGTAGTGAACGAAATCACTGCGGACAATGATGAGGGTAAAGTCGATAGACTAGGTATGGATTACAATTGGGTAGGTTTATAAGGATGCATATTATTGTGCAAACCAACTATAAGGCTATTCAAGTTGAACCGTTACCGGTGCACGAACGATGGACGAACACAATAACTGTTTTTTTTTGTATAATGCTGTTTTTCTGAAACATAAGCAAAATGGTAAAAATTTAAAAAAATAAATACATCCTCTTCTTCCCCTGTCCCGTGTTACGTTAACGGCATCCGTCCATAGTAGGTCCAGCCTCTCCTCTCACAGCCTCTGGAGTTGCTTCTCCCACCTTTGTCTTGGGCGGCACACTTGACGTCTTCAAAATGAAAAAAAAAACAAGAATAACGATGACTGTGTTGCCGATATTTCAACATTTTACTTTTATTTTGGTGATACGTACATATTTGGATATATTGCGGTATTTCTGTCACACGCGCTGGCATAATATAGACATTTGCTTGCCATTCTATTGATACTTCAATGCCAAATTGACATTTTACTGTTGCTGCACAGTGTAAATTCGTACATTCGTCTCCTTTGCAACTTTCATACATTCTCCTTTACCTTCTATAATAATTGTATGTATTATTTCAGATCCAGTCAAGTGTCAGCTGCTTATGCTCCTGCACCTCCTTCGCATTTAACTGCTGCCACCCTATTGGCCCAGGTAAACTATCATTAATTGAATACCATTGAAATGCTCGGAGTGAGTATTTCAGACCAGCTCAAGTATGGGGCTTTATAGAAGCCCGAGTAAATCTGGTTTGCAAGAAACTGGGCGTCTTGTATAGGGCTAGCAGATTCTTCAATAGTGATCAACTGCTAATCCTATACAAATCTCAAGTACGTCCGACAATTGAATTTAGAAGTCGCCTCTAGGCTGGAACTCCCAAATACTTGATAAACCTGCTTGATTCTGTGCAAAGGAGGGCGGTTCATCTGATTGACAATCCGTTATCAACAGACCGTCTGCCATCTCTAATGCACAGATGCAATGTAGGTATGCTGAGTTTGTTCTACAGATATTTCAATGGAGCCTGCTCGAAGGAGCTAGCAGCGTTGATCCCCTCCGCGCCGCTGCACGTGTATAAAACTCGACGGACACGAGTGGATCCGTTCACGCTTGATGTCGGCTTCATGAGAATGGGTCGTTTCGCCGACTCGTTTTTGGGTAAATCGGCTCGTATGTGGAACGAGCTGCCATCATTTGTCTTTCCTACAACATTTAATCCGGGCCTCTTCAAAGCTCGCATTAACAAATCCCTTCCTACAGCCCCCTCCTTAACCCGCCTCACAATGTTGCCCAACTGGGTAGCGATATAGTTACACTATACGTGCTCTGTACATACAGTGGTGCTCTTGTGAGGTGTAACATAAAAAAAATGAAAATAAATTATTTCTTGCTAATTACGTATTTATAGATGGGTTCAATTTATAAGTTAACAATTCACAAGTTCACAATTTATAGATTCCACTAAAAACATTTAAACATTTAATTTACAAGTGGAAAGCTCTTGGAAATTACATTCTATCCATGTGTTCCTTACCTAATTTCATCCGTCATATTCCAGAGTCTACAAGAGCTGGCCAATGGAGCAGAAGGAACCCTCCTGACGGCAGATCAGATCAAGGAGGAAGCCAGGAGACTGTCAGGCCAGTCCAACATCAGCAATGAAGAGGACACCAAGGTATGTATTAACAAATACAAGTAACTAACTAACTATAACCATCATTAAAAAAAAAAAGAAAACTTACTTACCTACTTTTATTCATTTTTGTTTATGCTCATATTTTGTATATTCTTAAATTATTGTTCTAATTTTATCATTTTTCTATACTTGAAATTATTTTTTAGTATTCTTTTATTCCTGTATTGCTATCGAAACATGTAGAAATATTTATATATTTTAATGAAAGTGGTGTATACAAAGTGTATTTTTAATTATATAAAAAAAGAAAATTTTATGTATCATATAAATTGAAAATGGGGTATGGGGTATAAGTCCATGTGGCCTAACTACAGTTTAAAAATGACTTTGAATGGAGAAACAGCTGTCACAATAATAAAAAAACTTTTTAGAACTTAACAATAACTTAAATTAACTAAATTTGATTTACTTGATGTGAAAAATAAATCAATGTAGTTCTACGAATTAAACATAATAACAATTAATAACTATGTGTTTAATTTCTTGGGTTTTCAGGGCAACTTCGATACTCTTGCCGACCTTTCTCAGCTGCCCCTGGAGTCGGGTCCCAAACCCCCGGCTCCGGCCCCGCCAAAGGGCAACCCCAGCCCCAACACCAACACGGTGGTCACCACGGCGCAGATACACCACCCCAACCAGGAGGTGCAACTCGAAGAGGTAACAAACATATACATTTGCCGGTTCCACAGCAAAACAGAACAGTGACAATGCAAAACATCTAACCTAACCTATTCTTTTTTCATGTTCTGTTTTGTTAATGCTCTTTTTCATCCGGTTACCACATTTGCCACACATCATCCTTATTCCACATCAATATTTGCTTATGGTGGTAGTAAGAGGATTTGAAATATTGATAGGTTATTTGTAACTGGGGAACGTTTGCCTTTCTTTTTTAATATAAGAATAATTAAAAGAGCGAATAAACTGGGGTAAAGTCACTAGTTAACTATGTATAACCAACTAGTAATATATATTTTCCTGTTAAAGGTCGCGGAGGGCGAAATGGTTGAGAACAAATTGGTTATTCCCGACGAGATGATGCAATATCTTAACCAATCCATTCTCGGCATTGAGACAACTGAACTGCCATCGGCCGACCACCGTGCCGCCAACAAGACCAACACAGAAGACGTCAAACACAAACCCAACACTGAGACTCAAGAGACAGAAAAAAAAGAAGGTGACCGAGAAAAGGAAGCTAAAAAGAAAGAAAGCAAAGAACCAGGAGACGAATCAACAGCTGCAAACGATGATAAAGTTGCAACTGTCGCTAAAGAAACCAAGACTGACGGGAAAGATGAAGATTCAGACAAAAACAAGGACAAAAAGAAAGAAGCTAAAAAGGACGAAGGAGTTTTTAAAGAACCTCTTCCAACCGTGCCTAAAGATTCCAAAGTTAATAAAGAGGTCAAAGTCAAAGATGTTCTGGCTATGTCCATTGGTGCAGAGCATAAAAACAACGAAGAGATCGCCATGTCTGTGTCCTTGGGGGATTCAGGGCTCAATGCTTTGGAGAAGCTTAAAAAAGCGGCTGACGCTCAAAAAGGAAATGAGACATATCCGATGATGCCTCCAAATGATAGTTCCATGAGCCAAGTGAAGTGTCAGAACCAGAATTTGATGAGTTCTCAAGGAAGGATGACTCAAATGGGACCACCAAACGGTTATAATGCCTATGGAATGAACCAGAATCAATCGAGTCATAATATTCAAGCCATGCAAAACATGATTGCTGGGCAAAACATGCAAATGCAGCATAATGCAATGATGCAGCAGCAGATGGCCATGATGAACAATCACCAAGCGATGATGAATAGGAACAGCATGATGATGAACCAACAAAAGCAAATGAACCCGTATCAAAACATGGTGATGAGCCCTCAACAACAACACATGATGCAGCAAGGCATGCCCAGTCCTCAGCAGAACATGATGATGAATCAAAACATGATGAGTCCTCATAATAACATGAATATGAATGTTATGAGTCCTCATTCCAACATGAGTGTAATGAGCCCACACTCCAACATGAATGTTATGAGTCCTCAAAATAACAGTATGAACATTATGAGTCCCCAGCATAATATGAATATGAACGTGATGAGTCCTCATAATAACGTAAACATGAATGTTATGAGTCCCCAAAATAACATGAATATGAATGTAATGAGTCCTCAAAATAACAACATGAATATGAATGTTATGAGTCCTCAAAGTAACATGAATATGAATGTTATGAGTCCACATGTGCCTCGTAACGTGATGAGCCCCCCGAGCAATATGAACGCCATGAGCCCCGCAAGCAACATCAACATGAACGTCAGGAGTCCTCAAGTTAATACAAATGTTATGGGACAAAATAATATGAATGTTATGAGTCCCCAAAATAATAACATGAATGTTATGAGTCCCCAGAATAATAACATGAATGTGATGAGTCCCGCTGGTAATGTGAACGTGATGAGTCCTCCAGGTATTTCCAGCGATATCAGCATATTACCAACCAAAAAAATGACCAACCAAATGAACCCAAAGACTCCACAACCAAACATGCAACAATACATGAATTCCCCCAATCAGATTGCTCAAAATTGCAACATTCCATATCCAAACGGACCAATGGCATCACAGCTTGCAATGCACAATCGATTGATGCAATACCAAATGCAGAATTCTACAAATCCAGGACTTCCCAAATCTGCCGCGTCTTCGATGAGCATCGATCAAAGCATCGGAAGTAACGCCAATCTGCGATCGCATCACGAATCTATGCACCAATACTCAAACATGACGTTGTGCGAGCGTCACTATCAAGATTGCCGTGGCGCATCCATACAACAACGCACGGACGTAAATGTCAACAATTCACAAACGTTTGCGAGCAACCAACTGACACGTGCAAATTACCCGAACTTGCAGCAACAGAATACAAATCTGCAACAGGGAGCAAAGAATCCACACCAGCAACAGGATGGGAATAATTGTAACAATGAAAAGAATCCCGCGAATAGTTACAATGCAAATTTCTGCGGTAGTAATCAGTGGGATTATCAACGTCAGAATAACGTATATCAGAATTACAATCAGTATGAGATGGTCTATCAGAATCAACAGCGGTTTGCTGATGGCGAAAATGATAATATTACACGTATTACTTGTCCGCAAACGCGTACAGAAAACACTCCCTGTCAGGATCGAAATGATAGCGTCAACACCAATGGAAATGCCAATAATGGGAATCCTAACGGGAACAGTGAGCTAGTTCCCAATGCGGATGACGTTCAGGTTTGGGATATATCGCAGTCTCAAGGAAGCCCTGCACGTAACGGCGCCAGACAAGAAGCGTATCGAAGAACTTTGGCATATGTTCAGTCGTGTCAAGGGTGGACGAACCCTGAAACGGTTTCGAGTAGTACGCATCCGTTGTGTAGCAGCAATTCTAACATGGTTGTCAACGATTTGAACACTTCGCTTTCTTCTTTCTACGAAGAGAATCAATTTCTGCAAATGATACAGTGAAGAAATTATTGTAAAATTTTGAAGGAATTTCTGACTATTAACCCATTGCCAACAGCTGGCGTGAATTGTGGCAATTTTTTTGACAGTTTTCTGTACAGCGTTAAGTGAATGGTTTTATTTAATATTTTGGGACACTTAAATAGCCATGACAAGCTTTTAAGTCACCCCACTGATTGGTGTCCTATAGCAAAGTGAAGTTAATAAATTTGAATCTTATATTGTTATGTTAAAAATGGTAGAAAAATTACATTTGACAGCATAATATTTCTATGTAGAACATATTATAAAATGTAAATTTTTTCTTTATATTTGATACGATTAAAGTTTTTATGATAATTTAAAATGATTATGTCAAACATTTGCATTTCATAAGTTTTTTTACAGAATTTATTGATAAAATATTTATTTAAATAAAATTATCTCTCAAGGGTTTTTTAAACAATTTTATTATATAAAAAAAATGTTTTCTCCCAAATATAATGTTTCTTTGATGTGTAAAGATTTTTCGTATTTGAAATACAATGTGCCTTTTGGAAATTATAATATTTAATGGTTCTATTTTTCTTAATTCTAAATGGATATTTTACCGCATGTGTAAATAAAAATATATTTGTACATTTATTTTCATAAATTAAGTATTAGTCTTAATTCAACATTTTTAAAGTTTTTTAATAAAGAATATTATCACCCTCAACATTTTATAATTTTGCTCTTCTCATGGTTAAAAGGTTGTGACTTTTCAAAACTATTAAATCTTACCATTTTCTTAGTTTTGATACTTTTCTTAATTTTATACAAAATTCATAGATTTTTTTTAAAGTTTTGTAGTTTTTCTAAAATACGAATAAGTATACAAGTATATATTTTTTGTATTCTATAAATTTTTCATAATATTTACGATAAAATAAAATGTCTGAGTTTTAATAATAAATTTCAATTGAGATTAATTTCTTTTTAATTATATACATTATTAATTTTAGTGCATTGATATCCATGAAAATAAACGTATTTTTAAATTCACATAAATTCAAGAGCAATATTGAAAATATATTTACGACTTAATTTTTAAATATTTTTGCCTAAATACTTAGGTCGAATAGCATAAGTTTTGTCGCAATAATTTTTAATAGGTTACGCATTAAATGTACCTAGTTTATTATTTTTACATTAGATTTTATTATCGAAAATGATGTGATCTCACTACGCACAATTTACAATAATAATTGATAACATTTTTTTATCCGCCATTTTGTATTATGCAAAATCAGTTTTGTCGTATATAGCAAAAATTAAATGGCTTCTGCATTTAATCAACAAAATACAAATTCAATATTTTTTAAGAATATGCCATGGAGATTACTAGTTATAAGTAACATTACTTAATTGTTAAAATACATTTATAAATAACAACAGTCTGGAATTTGCTTCAAGCAAATTTGCATTTATTTTTTTTATTATTTCAGAGTCAGTATAATATTATTTTACTCGTTGTGCCAAAATGTTTGTATGTTTTTAATACTGAGGCGTTTTTAACCCTTTGAACTCCAGTGTGTCGCATCAGTATCGTGTCAAATATGATACATGTGCAGTGAAGGGTTAACTGTCAAAATATAATAGTTGTGATAAATGTTGGCCATTTAAATATAACATTTCTTTTTTTGAAGAACCAAGTCCATTTTATTGCAATATTAAAACAAGTTTGCTCATTTCAAATAAATAATATCAGTTTAGATTGTAAGATATATATATATATCATCTTTTAGTTGTTCGATAATTTAATTTTCCATTGTGATTTACTTGACGAAATTTATTCGCTATTGTGTTCAATTTTTTTGCTCTACTTTATTGCTCTAAGTTCTTATTAGTTGCTGTTTTATTGCTATCTCATTTTGTAATGTTGTTATGTTACTTTGTTCCATTTAAGTTGCTTCTTGTTATTACTCCACATTAAATGCAGTTATCGTTGTTACTACATATTAATAATGGCGAGTTCATTGTATTTTTGTATCAATTTAATTATTATTTTTTTGGTTCCTTATTTCTTAGATAAATTATCTATCATGCTGAGTATGAATGTAAGTAAAAAAACCCAAATTTCAGTTTATCAAGTAGAAATATTTTCATCTCTGGATCACAATTCTGAAAAGTATATTTTTGAGTGAATTTAATAACTGTATGGTTTATTTTTTAATCACTTTTAGATTCAAATCTAGAAGAATAGAAGTTGTTGTTTTTTACTTAAATTCTATATGCCTAGCATGATATATATTTAATTAATTTTTTTTGTCTCACTTTGTCGCATTTTTATTCCATTGTTTTTGCATTTTTCTATTTCCTTTGTGTGTTTAAATATATTTTTTGCAATTTACATAAAGTTTCACCAGAATATTAAATTCACAATTGGGGTGGTCAGCGTAAAAGTTACATAAAAGCCATCGGAAGGGGCTAGGCCAAACCAAAACCAAAAGAAATAACTGTTATTCCACTTTAGCTTGCTCAATATTTTTGGGCATCGTCCGTGCGCAGACAGCACCCGATTCCCGGCCAGTGTGGATTTTTAGATGGAAATGTACACAGGGTAGTACACCTACAACCGCACCGACCCGGGGACATGGCTATACAAATCGGCACCGGCCTGAAACTGGATTCTGTGTGCGCGCGGTGTTACACCACTTCTACTTTGATTACCTCAATTGTATTGATTTCTTTCATATTAAAAAAAATATATATTGTTATCAAATAAAAGTCCCTAAATAATTATTGTAAGTACTTATGTAATTTAATTTTGAGTACAAATTATGGCTCAATTAATTTGATGCATTGGTATAAAATAAATTAGATGAGTCCTCAATAAAAACAAAAATCGTTTGACCCCAGTTAACAATGTTTTCAATATTTAAGAATAGGACATTATTCAAATTATTGTAATTTCTCTAACAGTCACAACAATAGTAATAGATTGTTGATTTTGTATGATCTGATATTATTATTATTTTTTTTTTACTGTCAAATATTTTTTTATTGTAAAATGATTTTTAGTTTTGGTTAGGCCACTGAGATTACTAGTTCGTAAGGGAATATTTTTTCTACTAGAATTAAGTATAGTTGTGAGAATATTGTATTTGTTATTTTGTACACATTTACAGAACAAAGTGTCGTCATTTTGTATGATTGGTTTTTAAGGAAATAAATTGAAAACGATTTCCAGTTATTTTGTGTTTTTATTTATTTTTTAAATTATGTTTATATTACGAGCTCTGTGGCAGAGTGGTAAGTGTTTCGTATCTGGAGGTCGCATTTTCAATCTCTAGCAAAGTGTGAATTAAAAAAAATTAATTAAACATTCTATATTAGCTATTCGTTCCAGATGAAAGATACGTTCAGTATCACCTTGGACAATCAAGAGATGTGACCTGAGCAGTGGTGGGTCGAGATTATTGAGTCCTAAAATTGAAAAATACAAATAAGGAATTTGAATGAAAAATATTATAGCTTTAAAAAAATAAATTCATGTGGATCAACAAATGCTGATTCTGAATTTATAAGTTTTATTACATATACAGTGAAACTCGATAAAGAAGTTCCCACTTAAGAAGTTTCATGCTTAAGAGGTTTGGTTTTTTTGGTCCCTTGAAGACAAAATTTGAAAAATGGCCCAATTTATCCCACATACTCGTATAAGGTTCTCCCACATAAGAAGTTTTTTTTTTCCGATTCCTCGGAGACACGTAGAATTCATAAATCATTATTTAAATCGATTAAACCTTAAGAAACTTAAACGCCCTATGAGTGGTCGGCAGGTTCTGGTCTCGCTGCGAGGATTTGCAGAGGGGTAACTACTGCGGCATATAAATTATTTCGAAAAGTTTTCTTTTTTTTTTAATTCTTGCTATTTATATATACATACATAATGCCTAAGGTTCTCGATGGTTGAAAAGGTGGATTTAACATCGGTGGCCAAAAAATCTCCATCTTAGATATGCGGATGATTGCCTCTTCTGAAGAAGAAATTAATCACCTCCTTGCTAAAAATAGAAGAAGAAAGCCGTAATCTAGGTCTACTGATCAACAAACCCAAAACAAAACTACGGTGATCGCCAGGGCAAACACCTTTGTAAGAACAAATGCTCTCACAGACTTAGAAACGGTGAATAACTTCATATACCTAGGCTCATCTATAAGTGATGAAGGAGGTTGTGAAATAGAAGTGAAAAGAAGGATTTGCCTGACAAAAGACGCCATGACCAAATGGCAAAAGATATGGAGTGACAGAGGCATAACGAAGACCACTAAGATGAGACTCGTCCAGGCACTGATTTACCCCATATTCCTTTATGGTGTGGAAAGATGAACACTCAGAGCCAGCGAAAGGAAGCGGATAGACACCCTCAAAATGTGGTGCTGGAGGAAAATGCTTAGAATTCCATGGACAGCCAGACGCACAAATACATCGATTCTGGAAGAGCTTGACATCGAATAGGCTATCAACTGTCTGCCTACAGCGTATCCTCAGATACTTTGGACATGTTGCTCGCCAAACCGAGAACTCCAACCTGGAGAAACTCATGGTCACTGGCAAAATGGAAGGCAAGAGAAGCAGAGAAAGGTCAACGATATGTTTGAATGACGTTCAGAACATCGAAGTCTGCAGCTCTCCACGCAGCGCAGGATTGCGAGGAGTGGAGGAGCCTTGTACACCAGGTAGATTGGAGTAGGGGTTACGATCCTCAGCAATGAGGAAGCGACTCAAGAAGAAGATATTATTTTAGAATTTGTTGATTTCATGCCGACCCGTATGTGTATGGCCTTTCTATTAACTTATAAAACCGAGGTACATATGACGTGACAAATATCCCGCAAGACTTCGATTATTTTGACAGGCTTTGAAAAATTCAAACCTTGAAAATTATTTTATCTATGAATACGATATTTATTTACAGAAAAATACTGGTATTTATTTTAGAAGGTATATTATTAATTAATAATTTTTTTTATTTGAGTCGAATTCCTTATTGTTAACAATATTGTAGCCGAAAATAATTTGACTTTTTCCTACAATTTTTTTTTTGTATGAAATTATTCAGGATTTTTCAATAATATGGAACCCTGCTTCATATTGCTGAAGAACTACATAAAAGGTCGAAATTCCTGTCCTGATTACTTGAAACCGTTCCTTTGCTCTTACCAGAACCAGTAGATAATATTTCTCAGAGGGACTGGTTCCATTCGGAATATTTATCAAAAACTCTAGCCGCCTCGGGACGGGAAAAACTCATGATTTTTTCTTTTTAGGAACCGATTCCAAGGATAAAGAACCGGTACCTCATCGGTCTCCGGTAACTGGAAGCGCAGTGACAACCCATTTCAAGCATCTCTAAATATTACCAATTTTCAATCCAGAACTCTTCAAAGTTGGAATGTTTAATAACAGGATATGAATAACCGGATACTTCCCAATCTTCCTCTTCCTCTCTCTTATTTTCTTCCGCCCCCTATCAGCGTCGGATCTACCTTTGGTGCAAATGGAACCAGAGGGGAAATTTTAGTATTTTTTAAAAAATAAGTAAAATTATTCAAACCACTTTATTTAAAATGACTTAAAACATTATTTTTCTTTCATTTAAATTATAATGTCAAGCCACAAAGTGATTGCTTTCTTCCATAATTTTTTTTAGTAGGTGCTTAGAATCGTTTTTCCGAAATAAGCGCGGAAATACATACAACACACAGGAGGCCCTGAGAGAAATAATTTCCCTCAAAGCCTATGTCATCTTGGGGATGCTGCATGGAGGGTCTTTTAGAGGAGAGGACGGAGTAAACCTGAGTCTTGAAGTGACCCACGTTGTAGGAGGGAGGAAACAGAGAGGCTGGCAAATCATTCCACAGCTGAGATGTTGAGCACAAGAACGAGTCATAGAAGTGACACGTTTTCATGTGGCAAATGTCTACCGTGTACATATGTTGGGCGCGCGTTTGGCATGTTTCTCGACTATGCACCGGTGCTGAAGGGATCAATGATGCTAGTTCCCCAGAGCATCTTCCTTTGAAATACTGGTAGAACAAGGACAGCTATCTCACCTGACGCCTGTGCTCCGAAGATTGCAATCCGTTTGTTAAGATAGGCGAATCTATCAAACGGACTGCCCTTTTCTACACAGAGTCAAGGGTTCAGTTAATTTGGGGCACCCGATCAGAGGTGGCTGCCAAATTCTACAGTGGGGCGTACTTTCGATTTGCACAAGATCAGCAGTTGTGTACTATTAAAGTACCCGCCAGGTAAGTATGTTTTTCTGTATCTGTTTGTACATAATTAGTTAAGAAATATTTGTACAGCGCTCTTGAGGTGATTTTTCACAAAAACGGCGCTATACAAATCATCCAACAGTTATTATTATTATTATCTGTGGGCTCTGTACAGTACGCCCAGCTTCTGAGAGGCTAACTTTACTCTGGCTTCGATGGAGCCCCCATACCTGAGCTGGTCACTTAAGGTTACACCGAGCATATCAATGGAGGGCTTGTTGGGAAGATTGCTTCCGTTAAAGGAGACCAGATTGTCATTTCGATCCCTTTTAGACGTAATCAGACAGGATTGGGTCTTTGAAACATTTAATTCGATGAGGTTATACTTACCCCAAGAGGAGACCCTCTCGAGGTAACCGTCCACTCTCTGCTTCAAAGCCCTCCGAGCCGTGGAGTTTTATTTCTGCATTGGGTGCAAAAATTTCCGCCCCGATTACAACATTCCAAGATTTATCATTTATCTCACCGGTTAACCCCACCTGAAAGAATCGTTAGAATCTCCTTAAAATTTATTTTCAATTGGAAAAACTCAATAAATTTAAATTTTTCAATCTTATCATTAAGTCACGAGTCGCCACTGTTTAGAACAAAAAAGATATTTTGGATTTATCTGAGTTTGTTTCTAGGCGTTATTAGTTATGTCAAAAAATGGGCCTTTGCTGCAACTATACGAGCATAATTATTGCTATTAATTTTCACGAGATTTAATTGAAGTTTTAAAAATTGAATTTGATTTTAATGATTAATCTATCCACGCATCAACCTGAATAATACTTAAAATTATTTTAGATTCAATAAATATTTTTAAAATTAAAATATTATTTCACTTTTCACTTTATAAGCCTCAAAATGGTACTTAAAATACCATATGCATTATTTGTTTTCTCAATATTTGTAATCCGGAATACAATTTTAAGAGGAACAGCCGCGTGCCCTGTTTTATACAAAACTTAATTTTGGATTTAAGGCCAAAATACCAACCCAAAAGAATGATCTTTTTCTAAAATTAAAGGTATAATAAATATCTAGTACTAATTAGAAGTATTTTTTTATTATTGTTTTAAATTATATGAAATACTAGGTGATGTGCACCCGGCCTTGCTCGGGATTATTGTTTTTTCTGGAATAAAGTTATGAATTTGTGAATTCTAGCTTGTCGTTTGGCTGCCATGAATTGATTTGACAGTGAAAGTAATGCATTGTGATGACTATTACCATCTCTAAACAAAGAAACATTCATTTCAAAATATATCTAAATAATAAAATTCTTAAGTACCTACTTATGTTTCCATTTTGAAAATATTCTACCCAAACAAACTTTCTTCTTTTGAATATGTAATCTGTGGCTAACCAGAGTGGTATATCTATAGACTAACCTCCATACAACATGATGGGATCAGTATTTTCACACTAATTTTAAAACGTTATAACAACAGTTTTACACATTGGATTTCATTCAAACTGCTCTCTAAACCTTCCCGACACTAATAAGAACAAATTGTGCTATTTTCAACGAAACCGGTGAAGTAATTTTGGAGAAAATCGAGGACAGACAGACAAACATTAATTTTTTAATGGATTTGCGGCCAAAATACTCACTTAAACCTAATGATTTTTTTTCATCAAAAAGAATAGTATATATCTAGTACGGGTTAGAAATAATTTATTTATTTTTGTTTTACATTATGAAATATGGGCCATTAAAGAAACTGATTGTTGAGGCACGATTTTAGAGGCACCTCTACCAATTATTTGGGGGCTAACGGTGATTTAAAAATAAAGTTTTCCCCTGTTTACTTTGAAAATATAATGAAATATAAAATAAAAAATTTGAAAAATATATTTAAATAAGCATTATGATGGACTTTATATTAAATTAAAAACAACCAATTCACGTTGGAACACAAATTTGCCGTACATAATTTAAAATATTGACCCGAATTTTTTTTTTTTTTTTAAATGCTTTGTTTTTATATTTTTATTTACGTAATCATATTTACATAGCAAATATGATAATTTAAAAAAAAATAGAATCAACCCGCAAATAATTTTCTAAGTTGCCTATAAAATTATGGACTATACTTCATAATTTAAAAAAAAAAAAACTTCTCTTCCGTACTAGATATTTACTAAACCTTTAATTAAAAATATATATCATTCAGTTTGGATGGGTATTTTGGCCTCAAATTCAAATTTAAGTTATGTATGAAACAGGCACTGCAGCCGTTCCTCTTAAAGTAATCAATTTTTCATTGTTTTAGATGCATCTTTGATAATTTTTTGCTGGTTTATGATATATATTTTTTAAATGATCGTATTTGCTATGTAAATATGATCACTTAATAAAAAAAACGAAACAAAACATCTTTTAAAAAAAAAAATTTTGGTTCGATATTTTATATTATGTACGAAAAATTTGTGCTCCAACCTAAACTGGTTGTTTTTAATCTAAATTTAAGTCTATTGTAAATTTTGGGATGGTTAATATTATCTTCTTCAATTTAAAGTAAATGTTATGGAAAAAATCTGTTACTTTTGTTGCTCCGATACTTAAATTTTCATTAGTTTTGGCAATTACTATCATTATGTCTATTTACAATGACTTGTAATTTTTTTTTAATTTCTTCAGAATATTGGTATCCACTTTGTGACGTCATTATTAATAAATGAATTTAAAATTACTTTGTAAACAATAAATAAATAATAATTATAACTAAGAGTAATAAATAACTGTTCTGAATTTGCTAACCACATTTTTCAAACAAATCATTCTTTTGAAATAAAAGTTAAAATTTTTACAAACAAATACAACCGGTTTACAATTAGACACATTTGAAATTAGAAAAGGGGTTAATATCTTTTGAATTTATTTTCATATTAATATTAATTATAAAAATAATTAATCTTTCAATTCCTTATATAAATTTGTTATTCAATGTTTCTTAATAATTTTTTATTACCATTTTCGATTAATTGCTTACCTACTTTAATCACTTTTTGTTTATGTTTATAATTTGTCTATTCTTACATTATTGTATTCTATGTTTATCATTTGTCTATACTTGACATTGTTATTTTTTAGTATTCTATATGTGCTGATGAGGAAAGCTTTGCTTTCGAAACATTTATTATTCATTTATTATTATTTTTTACTAATGACAAGTTTTTATTCAATCATTTACCATCCTACAACGCTCTTTAGGTGATAAATTGCCAAAATGTCGTTATTAAAATTTTGGTAAAAAATAAATCGTTGGAGTACATTGAATCATGGGAGTCAGGCATGGGACCAAATCTCTTCCAATTCGATCTCACATACTCGTATATCCCAATAATGGGAGCCACATAGTCCCAATAGGTCTGGCGCTGTAGGTAACTAACATATAAATTTAGACGATAATCGCCTGTTTACATCGGAATATTTAATGTTTAAAACAAATCCAGGATTGGTTTGATCTATTGTCCATTAGGTCTCCTGTCGCCGGCCCTTTGGCCCGCTTCCCAGGCCCTTCCTCCCCGCAGGGGCCGGCAGAGAGGCAGAGGCGAGGCAGATGACAGAGGATAGAGGACAGAGGGCGGAGGGACCCGGGGTTGCCCAGGACATCCGCGGGACTAATGAGCCCAGTCACTGAGAATGATTTATACCAGTGGGAACTCGCCAGGCCGCCCGGTTCAGCGAGATCCATTGCAAGCTTTGAGCGTGGAAACAAACTTTAACTAACTTATCATTTATATGTTTGAACTGAAGCACCAATGAGATAAACCGGTAGATCACATTTATATGGATTTTAAATAGAACTGATTAACCGATCAATTTACATAAAACCTTAAAAGAAAAAAAATACCGTACTTACGGCTCACAAAATTAATTTATACTAGTCTGCGTAAATTTAACTAGATTACTGGAGGTCCACGCAAATGTCTACCTCAGTAATGTTAAAAACGTATGAAAAAGTCAATCAAATTCGAATGATTTGAAATTCTAATTGGTTACACAAATGCGGTTCACACCATAATATACCATATTGCAGAACGAGATGTGGGAGAACGCCAGTCAAAATCGAACTATTTGAAAAATAACTCCGCCGATGAAATGAGAGCATTAATATATAGATTCTAAATAAACGACCATTGGAATTTGACGATTCATTTGTAAAAATAACAGCAGATATATGCCCAACGGTAAACTTATCGTCAAAATTCGCTAATCATGTACATAAAATAACCGTTTGTTCACAAGCCTTCACACTATTCATTTTTCCGTGGAAAAAATCAACCGTCGCGCAAACGTTAGCACAGGGTATTTTTAACGTTTGATAACGCTGCAATGTCTATTGGCTCGTATATGCATTTATCAACGGCAATAATAAGTTTCAATAAACTTGCCGAAGTGTATGAAAAGATTTAAAAATACGTTTTTAAAGGAAAAAAAATTACGCAGAAAAGCACCACAATGAAGAAATTCATCAAAAAAAATTTCAAAGTTAATATTGAAGTTCTGTGAAAGTTCTATCCATGTTCTGTTATTATTAAACATTGGCAAGCTATTTCACAATGCTTGAATAATAACAGAACTTGGAAAAAAAAGCTTTCACAGAACTTGAATATTAACTTTGAAGTTTTGATGAATCCTTCAAATTCTGTGAAACAATCCGCCCTACATCTTACTATAAACACATGGTTTATTTAAGGGGGAAAGGGATCATTTATTAATTAGAAATAATGATAACATTATTAAGCAATACGATAAACACAATGTTTTTAAAGAGAAAAATATTTATTAGATATTTTAATACAATATTCATAAATTTACAGGTTTCAAAATAAAATCAGAAAAACGACCTATTCCGACCTCCTATGTATGATTGTATTAACTTATTGAATCTTATAAATCTCGTTGTAATATTTAATCATTAAAGATAATATTAAACAATCTTAAATGAAACACGAAACCGAAAAAACCACCGAAAGTAAAGGTTTCAATGGCATCTGGGAATCGAACCCAGGACCTCTGTCTTACCGGGACAACCGCTCTACCGACTGAGCTAATGAGACCAGTTTACTTTACGCCATCTTCATCGATATCATACCTCAACATCAAGATTTGTTAATATTATCCTCCATTAAATCCCATATTATTGGCTGCTATATTTATGATGATTACAAAGTTCTACCCGAATATAAATGAGACACTATCTAGATAGGAATTGTCCCGGTTAGACGAGTCCTGGGTTCGATTCCCAGATGCGATTGATACCTTTTTTATTTTCTGTGTTTTTTTTTCGGTTTCGTGTTCTAAGAAGGCTATACTATCATATCTTTTCAATCAATATTAATTTAACCTAAGTTTACTACATGTTTTATATGTACGCACATCTTTGACTTTTATATCCTTCATGAACTTTTATTCTTTATATACTCTCTGACGTCATTGTACGACCTAATGCCACATTCAATAGTTACCTTTTAAATTTATTTGTGCTATATTCTTATGCCTGTAATTAACTGTGACATCTAATTAATGTTTATGGTTTATTATTTGTTCGTGAAAAAATAAAATTACACCCTATATTTATTTTGAAGTATTTTTATTAGTTGTGTTTTTTGAGGTCATTCAAAATTAAAAAGAAAAATTCGTATTTCTAATTTGATTTGGATAAATATGTAACAAATAAATATTTTTCTCTTTGAAATCATCGAGAAAAACAATATGATTAAAGAAGAATCTCAGTTGAGTGGTGAACGCTGTCCCAAGTTTCCACGCCACAAGCGTCGACCGGAACGCATGCTTCAAGCAGTGTTGGGTAGGTACTCGCATTACCCTATTGCCGCTGAGGTTGGTACCTAACTCTACACTATACCCAGTGAGTTGTATAGACATATTATTATAAACCACCGTTATATCATAGCAGATAGTACCTAAGTGTAGCTATGTATGATGTAACTCTGTGTGTGGAGCCATTTAGTTATGATGTTCCGGCAGTTCCTGCGTTCTGCGCTAGACCCTGTGGGGATATTTCTTTTCTGGTTTCCATTGAAACATATCCTGCTAGCTCAATTATTGTTCATATCCAGTGGGGATTTTCTCTAATGAATGAAGCAAGAAGTGTATGCCAAGATCGAGTTGTTTGGCGTCCCGTCCTTTCTGCTTACCCCTGCGGGGAAACGGCGTGATGCTTAGTTAGTTAGTTAATAGTTGTAGCCGAAAATGTTTTATTTAAAAAAAAATGCGTGCGATTTGATCATTTGAATCCCCTAACTTAAAATAATTCTTAATTTTTGGTTACAACAGCATCAATAATGCAGTGTTTTTCAATCTTAGCACTTTAGTGCACCAACATATCACGAGCCGACCCTGGTAGGCAAAGAGACTGGACCGCCACACAGCTCTGTCTAGGCATACGCTCCTCGCCACATTCACATTCATACACTGTCTCATGCATTGCCTTCATTTGATAAAAAAAAATAAAAAAAATAAGCATTATGGTGGACTTTAAATTAAATTAAAAACGACCGATTTACGTTGGAACACAATTTTTCCGTACATAATTCAAAATAAAAAAAGTTTTTTTTTTAAATGTTTTGTTTTTCATATTTTTATATAGGTAATCATTATTTAGATAGCAAATACGATAATTAAAAAAAATAGGATCCAAAATTAAGTTATCTATGAAACAGCCAGAGCAGCCGTTCCTCTTAACAATGCAGTTAATAGCTCCTTACTACAATACACGCTAGTGTTAAGTGTATTGAAGTCGAACTCTATTATTTGCGCCCCATATGAACTAACTTATATTTTGTGCATCGAAAGAGTTCACAAGAATTTTTTAAGATTTTTATTTTTTCGTCTCCATGGACACCCACACTACCATTGGCTATACCCATATATCTATATTTTGGGTACGACCATTACCACTCCTTAGAGACACGTAGAGAGGTATTGCTCTACTGAAATATTTTTTTCTGCTACTTAAAGGTGTCATATTTAACAGTGAGATTTTGGCTCAAATAAATTTATTTTTACCAGAATCCCACTCTCGAGGAGGTCGTCACAACTTCCTGTACAGTCGACCGAGACGCAAAAACTTTTTTTGTGATCTCACCTGTGGGGAGAGCTACGTGCTTCCTAAGCATGGAGGATCAAATAATCGATTAGTTTTTTTATCTCTTGCTAGCTGATTTTTCACATCACTGATTTTTCAGCGAAAGTAACTATCTCCAAATAAAGAAACATTCATTTGAATATTTTATTTCATTCCAAACGTTTATTTTTTTCAAAATATATCTAAATCATAAAGTTCTTAAGTAGGTACCTACTCGTGTTTTCCATTTTGAAAATATTCTACCCAAAAAACCTTCTTTTGAATATGCAATCTGTGGCTAACCAGAGTGTTAAATCTTTGAGATAACCTAAATTAAACATGGGGATTCAATGTTTTTCATACTAATTTTAAAACGATATAGCAACAGTTTTACATATTAGGTTTCATTCAAACTACTCTCTAAACCTTCCCGGCACTAATAAGAACAAACTGTGCTATTTTCAGTAATTTTAGAGAAAATCTAGGACGAACAAACAAACGAACTTACATTGATTTTTACATATCGTATATATAGATAACGCATTTCAGAGTTTTTAGCATTGCATATACACTCCATAAACGGTAAAATTATAATTTATTTTATTGTATTATACACGCCCTATATGGGCTATTACATATTTAGTTAGTTACAATACTCACACAGGTGCAAAACACATCACAGTAGGTACAGAAATAATATAACTAACACATACAGGAATAATGAACAAGATTAAAAATCTGTAATTTTATAAATAAATATATGTACAAATTGAAAAAAAATAAATAAATCCTCTTCTTCTACGTATGGTGTTTGAGAGTTGGTGGAGGTCATAGTGGGATGGTGAGGTTATTCAGCCAGTCGACGGCATCGGGAGTCACTTGGTTCAGCACAGATGTACCATAGGGAAACTGGTGAAGGGGACATTCATCTACGATGTGTTCTATTGTTTGAATATGTCCACATTCATAAAGATCGGAATCCTTTAGGCCCCATTTATGCATCATATACGCACGACAATCATAAGAGGCATGTGGAGCGACTGAACGAAGAAAGGAGTGAAAGGAGTATATATGACGCGAATGTGAACGTAAGAAGAAGCCGGAGATGCCCTAGGAAGACATGACGCCCGATCAAGTAAATCAAATACTTGGGTCGGGCCATGTCAGAAGTCGGAATAACAGAAGAAAATGTTTGAGACGATGTATGAATGTGAATGAAGCAAGAAGTGTATGCACAGATCTTATTTGCATTTTTTAAATAACTAATTGTATTACTGAGTCACCTTCTTTGTTGCAACTCATTCAGTTCAACATTCCTTGCCGTAGACTCAGAAACAATATTTTTTATTTTTTTGTATAATATTAATTATATACAGTGGGAACTTATACCCGCTAAGCCACTGCAAGTAGCTTGTCAGCAGGAGTTTATTTCAACAATATAATATAATACAACAATAAATTACAATCATCATACAAATGTAGGGCAAAATTATTATATTTAGGCGCATGCATGTTGTGATCAATGTACATACGTTGAAAAAAAAATAAAAAGAAAAATAATGGAAAAAGCATTACAGTTTTGTTATTGAGATACTAGAGTCCAATTTTATAACACCGATTTAAATAATATTATAAAAATGTCAATATCATAAAAATATCAAAATTATGAAAGTACCAATATTATAAAAGTACCAATATTATAAAAATATCAATATTTTAAACATCAACATTATAAAATTACCAATATTATAAAAATGACAATATTATAAAAATTCCAACATTATAAAAACATTAATATTACAAAAATACAAATATTATGAATGAATTGATTTTCCTCAATAAACACTCTACTAATCATGGGTACCATTCTCCACTGTCCAGAATGTCTAGATTTGTTAACTCAAGCCAGGACATTGATATTTTTGGTACCTTTTGTCACATGAGAACGGGTCGCTTCTACGATTCATTCTTGTGTTCAACAGCTCGGCTGTGGAATGATCTGCCGGCCTCTGTGTTTCCTCCATCCTATAACATGGGTCTCTTCATGACCCAAGTTCACTCCTTCCTATCCTCTAAAAGACCCTCCACACAGCATCCCCAAAGATGATATAGGCCTTGAGGGAAATTACATCCCTCAGGGTCTCCTGTATGGAGTTACCGTAAAAAAAAATAAAGTGTTAATGACATTTGTAGGGCTTAAACTAAGATTACCATTTAGAATGTCTAAAATCATGGACTCCACTAAAACCATGTTCAGGCTTTGACTTGAATGTTCTCTCAGATGTATATTTTAGTCCTCTTTTTGTCATTGCTTCATTCTTGTATTATGTATTTTGTGTAATTGGATAATGGTCCGTAAATAAATAAATGAATAAAAAAAAAATATTGAGTTGTTTAGCGATCCGTCCTCTCTGCTTACGGCGTGATGTAGTTAGTTAACTTTTCCACCTTCCCACTCATTTAAACCTCACAACATACCCCCAATTTGTGATGCCATAGTCATTGGGTGGCTTGGCCAGTTGGAACGTGCCATTTATCACGATACACAGGTGGATCGTTCATATAAGAATATGGCTATCTATCTATATTTGTAACACATGATATTTTATGAAGTTGTTGGAGCTCGTTTTGCACGTAGCAATAAATGATGGTTCATTGGATAGTGGAGGGTCCCTCCGGGTTCGTGGAACTGTTTCAAACATCAGAGGGGGCTTTTTACCAATCACTTACTTATCTTCGTGATATTTACTATCCAATAAACTTACCGATAAACACCGTTTCCCCGCAGGGGAGGGCAGACTGGATGGATCGCCACACAACTCTAGTCAAGTCTTGGCGCACACCTCTGTTTTCTCATGATTACCTTTCATTAACTCCATGTAGGAACGAATTGAAACGTTGCTTGAAATGGCTTTTAGCCGTGTTTGGTGTCCAGATCTGAATAGCCAGGTATTTCCCCACCTTTCGCTTCCCCTTCTCCTTCCCCTCCCCAATACCTTCAGCCTCACAACATTCCCTATTGGGGATGCCATAGTCTCACTAGCTCCAGACGGTTGGAAGCAGTTGGGACTCTTGTGTGGTATTCATATGAAAAAAATACATATAGGAGGCCCTAATGAAATAATTCCCCTCAGGGCCTATGTCATCTTTGAGGATGCTGTGTGAAGGGTCTTTTTGGGAAGAGGAAGGAGTGAACATGGAGGAGACTCATGTTTTTTTAGGAGGGAGGAAAGACAGGCCGGCAAATCGTTCCACAGCCAAGCTGTTGAACTTAAGAACGAGTCGTAGAAACGACCTGTTCTCATGCGACAAATAATTTCAACTTCACTTCAAAATTCCATTTCTTCATTCATCCGCTCTATATTTCCAAACCAACTAAGCGTCCCTTTCTTTATCTTATGCATCACACCAGGCTTACATTCTTTCGGGTACCCCGTTTTTGTATTACGGTCATACACGGTTTTTACCGCACGTACGACTCACGAATATCGTGATTTTGACTGTTGGTATCATTGATAACAGATAATACCTAGAATTTTGTTATAGCCAATTTACATAAGACCTTTCGATTCCTAGGCCCGAGACAGGCCGAAGAAATTGATTATCCCCTCAAGAAAGAATTTTGATATTTGACAATATTTGATGAATAATTCAGCTTGCCTCGGGCGCACTGACACGCCCTCGACACATGTCTATTTGTACTTCTGTATTACTTTGTAACAGTGCCTTTAACTAACTTATGATTAAAATAAAAGAAAGATTCAGTAAACAAATGTTCTAGTGTATAGAGCATGGATTGGGTAACGAAATTACATTAACAATATATAAGATTCTTATTAAATTAGGATATCTGCAGGGGTTTCCCAATCTCTAAGATAAACTGATAAATAATTTGCGATAAGCCGACGTAGCTCAACGGTAGAGCATCTGACCGGCAATCAGAAGGGTGCAGGTTCGAGTCCTGTCGGCGACATTTATCTTTTCGTGGAAAGTTTTTTCAATTTGGATGAGTGTTTCAGGCTAATAATTATTGTTTATAAAAATAATTGATAAATAATTAATTATCAAAATGAGGGCTGAACAATAATATAGGTAGTTATAAAATAACTAATGTAACTATAAAATCAAATATCGTCTCTAAATTTAGATTGGCGCCACGTTATGTATAATAACGAATTTAAGATAAGCAACCGAACTATAACCGGAATACTGCATACTCGCATAAAGGTTTTCCTTTTCATTGCCTATGGTTGCCTCGAAATGCTTGTTGCGCTATGGAACAGCCTGTGCTGTGGTGCTGTCGAACGAAGACTGAAGTTTGCCCCCTAGAGATCGACGCAGTTAGCCGATCGTCTTCTTCTTCTTTTAATAAGGATTTTATTTTTATTTTTATGTGATAACCGCACAAGAGTCCCAAGTTCTCCCAACCGTCTGGAGCCAGTGAGACTATGGCATCCCCAATTGGGGAATGTTGTGAGGCTGGTGGTAGTGGGGATGGGAAGGAGAAGGGGAAGAGGGAGGTGGGGAAATACCTGGCTATTCAAATCTGGTCACCAAACACGGCTAAAAGCCATTTCAAGCAACGTTTCAATTTTGAATGGTGGTCTTTCAACAGGGCGATACTGAGAGTATCTTCTACTCTGGAACGTGCGCAAATATACCATATATTATTTTTAATTAATTAATTGTGAAACAACACAAATTAATTACATAAAATTTATTTGAAGAGTAGTCGAGAGCATTACCCTTCGACCATGGAGGCCGTCAGGATGATCATGGATGCTCTTATTATTATCCAAAATAACGGGTGAATAGAAGTTACATTCACAATTAATATTTTTGTGCCGTATGTATTTGATTCAGATTTTTTTCCTCGCTATCTAGAGAGAATACAAATTGACGGTTGTCGTTTTCTAATTGCTGGCATTACTGACTTAATCAATTTTTTTTTTAATTGGATTTTAGCTACTCGTTCAGGTGGTAGCCATCTTTATATTTTTAAAGACGACTTTGGTGTATAATATAGACTTTCGCACCCCTTTAAGTAATTTTATAAAAATTAAAATTTTGAAGGTTTGTTTTTAGTGTTGAATTTTTTACATACGTCTTTATAATTTTTTTTAAATTTTGTGTTTAGTGTATGCTTTGTCGTTTTAAGTAAAACACTCCCTTAGAGACCTGATATTCTTTCAAATGAAAGTAGCAGTATTATAGTATTCAAAAAGTAGACTGAATGCTCTAGAAATGAGATCTCCGAGGGGAATGTGTGATAAAACTATAGATGATCGTGTGAAGAATGTTAAGAATGGGGGTGATGTAAGCGTAATGAATAAAATTTAAAAAAAAGGAGTGTTAGGAGCTAATGTGAATGGAAGAAGTCGGGATGCCTGAAGAAGAATTGAGTCGGGCTATATCAGAAGTCAAAATAACATAAAAGAATGTATGAGACTATGTATGAATGCGAATAAAGCGAGAAGTGTATGCCAAGATCGAGTTGTTTGGCGGTCCGACCTCTCTTCCCACCCTTTCGGGGAAACGGCGTGATGGTTAGTTAATTAGAAAAAATAAACAAAATTACATCAATATTTTTCAATTAATTCTGCAAGTATCCTCGTATATATATATATATATTTTATTTTTTAACATATAATTTTTTTAACTCCACACTGGAGTACCGAGGAAAATAATTCCCTCAGCAATGTCATCTTTGGGGATGCTGTGTGGAGGACCTTTTTAGGGAAAGGAAGGAGGAGAAGTTCTTCGAAGGAAAAGGGTATGAGGAGTGGCTAGGAATCTAGGGGGTCAGTGTGACCAAGAGTGACTCCCACTGTGGTTCAAGGCGATGGATCGAGAGAGTCCAGCTGGAGAGGTCAGGAGGTCTCCCTCAACCGGCAACCGCCGCCAAAACCTTAATGAACCTCTTCCCTTGAACCCGGCAGCCCGCTAAATAACCTGCCGTAGCGAACCACTTGGGGTGACAAGATATATTTTTTCAAAATATATAAAATTCCTAAGTAGGTACCTACTTTTGTTTTCCATTTTGAAAATATTCTAGACAAACAAACCTTCTTCTTATGAATATGTAATCTGTGACTAATCTATGTTATAACCTCAATCATTGAGGTTAGGTTAGGTTAGGTTGTATTATGCAACATGGCGCGTTCAATATTCTTCATACTAATTTTAAAACGTTATAGCCACAGTTTTATATATTGGATTTCATTCAAATACTTTCTAAACCTTCCCAGCACTGATAAGAACAAACTGTGCTATTTTAAATCGTGAACAGAGAAACATTCACTTTTATATACATGTTAAAAATATTTTCTTTTTTAAATTTTTTTGTATGTGATTTATTTTTATGTGTTGTTATTGTAATCCATGGAATGTATTGCATTGCACTAACCCTGCATGCCTTCTGGATTAAAACATTATTATTATTGTTATTAAATAAATATATTTTAAATGATTACGTTTCAATAAAAATAATATCGACAATGTAGCTCTGTTATTCTAATATAATATCATTTATCTATCGATTTTATCCTTTTAACTTCTAATTTATATTCGCTAAATACGTTAGTCGAATAAACTAGGTATAGAATTTGGACGTACCCAAATAAGATGCTTGATTTAGGTCATACCAGAAGACGAAATGACACAAGAATATGCAAAAGATTGCACGCCAATATTCAGTTAATCTACATATCGGATACTTAATTCTATGAGTTTCGGTAAGGATGCTAGGATAATAATATTTTTTTATTTACTTTTAATGCGTGCTAAAACTGCTCGAGCAATGGTAGCTAATTCAAAATATATTACGCAGGTTAAATTTGTCTGTTTACGGGAGCATGCTATTTCATTTTTCTCGAGTCCTTATGCGAAACCTCCCGATCCTTGCCGAAGCATTACGGAAACTGCCGATCCTGAGGGGTGCGTCTACAAGCGGATGAATTCTGCGTTATTTTATACTGGGGTGGGGGAGAAAATCAAAACATTGAGCTGCATTCTACCCTTAACCTATATCCTGCAACAGGGAAGATATCATTCCAGCATCCCTTAGGCCTTTGAGAAAACTCCCGACGAGAGTCAAAACACCTTTGGAATATCATCAACGTATTTCTTTTGAAAATACAATGTTTTTCAGACGTAATTATGTATTTTTATCTGAAATTCTGTTGTTTATTGAAATACGTTAAGTGTATATGTGCCAAGTGCACATATTTCTAGGTTTATCGGTTAAATTTACAGTTGTTAAGTGTTTATTGATGTTTATTGTGCTAATAGTTGTTTGAATCTTAAGTTGTTTGTTGACATAATAGTGAAATCAACAAGTTAAAGTGTAATTTCCTAAGGTTTTATAAGTGTCGGAATTTTCTTAATAAATCTTATACTAGCGTGTTTTTTAGAGAAACAATAAAAAGTACAGTGCTATCTCATCAATAAGTTATTGTATTTATGGAAAACTTAGTACTTCTCTAAAAATAAAACATTTGTTAGTATAACGTTAAATAAATCTTTTTAAAATAACTAATTACCCATTTAATTAAAATGTATATTAAAGTTAAAAATATGTGAATTCATCCAGCGTTAGGATCGGTTTGTTTTGTGTCAATACATGAGGAACCAAAGCGCAAAACCAAAACCATTAATAAGTTTGGTGAGCGAGCTTTCAGCGTGTCCGGCCCTAAAGCCTGGAATAAACTGCCATACTATCTAAGTTTGATTGAAGACTCGATAGAATTCAGAGCAAAACGCATCTCTTCGTAAATTTATATCCATGAATGGTTCACTTGCATACCTAATTAACACAGCGAAGCTAGCCGTTAGTACCTACATAATGTAATTAACAACAAAAATTGGAAACTTTTCATAGTTCGCGACATTGTAAATAATTATAAATATTTGGAACTGTAAATAATTATTATCGAAATCTCAAATAAAGTTGTAATAATAATATCAATGACAAATAGGATTTAAACAGTAACTGCAATATCGTGTAGTGTTTACTAATATTGTGTCCTGTGCGCGCAAAATCATATCTTCTCAATGAAAACTTTGTAATTTAACGTTTCAATCTGGAGTGACCTGCCAGGTAAGTATGTTTCTGTATCTGTACATAATGAGATAAACCCTAGCAAGTAGTGTTTATACGGCGCCCTTGAGGTGATTTTTCACAAAAACGGCGCTATACAAGTCATCACAATATTATTATTATTATTTTATGCATTCTCGGCTATTTTAAACGTATTTGGTATCATTATTACCGAAATAAGACAGAGAATCTAGGAAAACGTATCTGCAATTATATTGATTCCCTTAGTAAATGTTGATGTTTACCCTCGCCATATTAGATTTTCTGACAGACAGGTGGGCGCCAAGATTTAGCTGGAAGGAAACAATACTTACCTAAATGGTTTAAAAATAAAATAAATATATATATATATTGCTGTTAGGTCAGGTCAAATACATATTTTAAATTATTTATGTATTATTATTATTGGGCTATTAAAATAATAATGAATGTGTGTAATATTACACTACGTTCAAAACAATACAAGATTTTTTGCTTGTGTAGTGGTGTACACTAATAGTGGATCTAATTAGATCACCCCAAGTAGTTTGCTACGTTTGGTGGCTTAGCAGGAGTGACCGGGTTCATGGTGTGAGCTTTGTCCAGGTCTTGGCGGCTGATGCGTCTACCCACCAACTGCGTGACGTGCAGGATCGGGAGAGGCCAATTCAGGGAGACCCAGCCGGACTCTCCACTCTCCAGCCCACTATCGACTCATCGGCTTGCACTGCATTGGAAGGGATGGATTAATACCTCCGTCACTCCTGGACACGTTGACCCCCAGATTCCTATTAACCCCTCATACCTTTTTTTTCCAGAAGTTCCTCTACTTCTTTTCCTTAAAATAATTCTCCATACAGCACCCCCAATAATGACATAGGTCTCAAGGAAAATTATTTTCCTCGTGGCCTCCTGTCTTCTTCGGGTATCCCCGGCTTCTTCTTCCATTCGAATTAGCGTCATATATTCTCCTTACACTCCTTTCTTTGTTCATTCGCTCTACATGCCCAAACCATCTAATAATAATAATATTTATTTATTTGAAACACGCATTATTTAACATAAACATTTAAGAAAGCTTTGACTGCCCAACTAGGAACAAATCCCGTTTTAGGACAGTCAACTTGACAAGTTTAGTTCATATTAAGTGCCATTATACAAAAAAGGGAAAAGAGCTATCTAAGCGTTCCCTTCTTACTCATTGCGTTCACATCAGCCTTGCATTCATTGAGTTTATTAAGCCATCGAAATATTAGAATGCGTCTAAATTCCTCATCAAATATCTAAAAATCATTTTTTTTATAATATGTGAGTAATACTTACACAGTGTTATGGATTTTATGCATCAACTATCCAGAATAGTTTCATGTGGCACTCTCAGCTTGCTTCTACTCGGAAAAATATATTGCACGACCTACCAGGATCATAGGAAGCTCTCCATATTGAACGTATCAACGTCCGTTAGTCTTTCTATCGTCACACGCGTTGGGCACCTCGTAACACCGTCAATACATCACCACTTCAATACAAAGGAATCAATGGAGTTGTTTTCACCCTTTCTGGGTGTAATACAGACCAAAATGAACCCAGAAATCAATCTTTATCTGTTTGACAGGCGCAATTGTCACATACGTCACTTTGACAGCGATTTTGGCGGGAAAGGGAGGAACTTACGCGCGCGAACCGATTCGGAGCTCTCTAATTGGTCCGCTGGTTTGTGACATGCGCAGTAATCACACGGACCAACCTAACCCTTCTAATAGAGCCGACTTGTCACAGACTCCAATGACAGTTGTATTGTAGGGAACTGATGATCCAGAGATCAGTATTCCTTCTATCGCCGCGGTGACAGTTCGCTTTCGCGGCGCTTCTTCAAATAAAACGAACGAATTCAAATTCAAAAAAAGAATAATAGTTTCTTTTTTTAAATAGACTTTATGGTTGTAGCGTTTAAATCGTATTTTTCGTCCAGTGAAGTGAAATAAAGTTACCCACTTATTTTCTAGTGTAATGGAATTTTTTTTTTTAATAGTAAGAGGGACATGATTTTTTTGAATTGTGTTTAATTAACGAGTGGTGTTTTTTTTAAAGTTCATAAAGGCGGAGAGAAAATTGGCATTTTAATAATGTGAGTACAACTTTAAACTTTAAAAAAATATTTTGATTAAAAAATCAAAAAACAATATAATTTTTATGTACTATTTATTTATTTATTATATTATATACGCCCTATATGGCCTTTTACATATTTAGTTAGTTATAATAGTCACACAGGTGCAAAACACATCACAGTAGGTACATAGATAAAATAACGAACAAATACAGGAATAACATAGTGTAAGTACAATTGCAAGTAATTAGCTGCAGAGGCGAATATTCAAAACATACCTCATATTCACCGATACTTATACTCTAGACACATATATTAATAATTGTTGAGGATGTATGGAATAATCGTCTATGTGTATTTGTATTCCGAACAGTTGAACATATCTACTATGTCTAAAAATGTATTACCTTCTGCGTGAAGTCTAGGTACAAGAGAATTTTTGAATGACTCAGTCGTGAAATTGTTGTTTCAATTGAATAAAATTTTAGATCGAGTAGTTCTAGTTGGAATATTAAATTTAATTAAGCTGACAATTTCAGGGCTGTCAATAAAACCTTTAAAAATTTTGAAAATAAAAGTTAGGTCAGAAACAAGTCTTCTATCTGAGAGTTTTAATAATTTTAGTTATTTGATTAGGTAATTGTAATTTATAGTTTCAATAGGGTTTCTAGTTAACATATTTTAGAAATTTATATTGAACTTTTTCAATAGAGTCGGAGTGAAATTTTATAGTGAGGGAAACATATGGAAATTATATTCGACTTGACTACGAACTAAGGAAGAGTATAATAATTTTAGTGTTGAAATATTCCTAAATTCTCTGGCATTTCGAAGAATGAAGCCGAGCATTTTTTAAACCTTTTTTAGTTATAGAAATGATATGAGCAAATACTACCAAGAAATGTGATCCATACTTAAAAAAAACATTGTGTCCAGTTGACATTAAACCCTGCAACTTCTAGGCCCCAGATAGGCCAATAAATTTAAACATCTCCTATTTCGTTATAAAAAATTCAGCGAGATACAGCTAATAAGGTTCTGTTAAGATTGTCAACAAGTAAGTGCCTATATATTATTATTTACACAGCTGCTATCATTCCTCTTTCATACATTCAAATTAACATTCACTTTATCAAATCCTTCCTCTCAAATAGCCATTATTTCAACAGAATATTTAACCTTATTCATGGAGATACATTATTTGGCATTAAGTTAAATATCTTAGATATATTTTATTCCAACGTTCTCTGTCCGTACTTATTTATATATTTCTGAATTATTAATCCATCGTTATTTATGAATCTAATATTAATTATGAATACGTTTCAATTGACCGGTCAGTGGCTGAGTTGGCATCGCGTTTGGGTCTCACCCAGGCGTCGTGAGTTCAATTCCTCGGCTGGCTAAGTCCTCCATTTATGACACAAGCAACATCTTCCGCTTACTGTGATGGTAGCAGGAGATTTTCAAATATTGTCAGGTTATTCGTAACCAGGGAATATTTGTCTTTCTTTAAAAAAAAATATTTTTATGCTGCGAATCAAATTTATGTTGAATTATAATTTTGTACCATGGTACAGCCTTAACAGGTAAAATTTTCTTGATTAAAAACAGAGCATCATGTCTCTGTATGTAAATACTAGGGACAATTAATTGCTTTACAATAGCGTTTTGAACCATTTGTATTTATTTCAGTTTAGTTTTTATGGTAAGAAAGAGTAAAATTTATCGAGCATTTTCAAATGCCTGATATTTGAAAATGCTCGATAAATTTTACTAGAAGGCCCCTAGCAAAGAAAAGCATAAAAAACATTGAACATACATTATACAGAACGAGCCTGGGCAGGGCCTGGCTGTGCGGAGCCGCGCTCCACGATTTTTTTAGCTTTCTCTGGGTGAAAAAAAACTTTCAAGAACTTTATCCTACAACGCACTTCTATCAGTGACATCTACTCAGTGTAGTCTGCTATTTCTTCGTAAATTAAAAATAATTTGATTTATTCTGATTTCACATCTTTTTTGTTTTAATTAGTGATGGCGATACAAAAGACTTTAATAAGGAGTTATTATATATCTCGCCCTAACTTATTTTGAGCTATTAGTTCAGATGGGGTTTATTCCTGGCTTTAATGCCTGAAACTCGTAAACACCATATTCCATAATTAGTTCCTGGAATACTTTGTTTTTAATAACTTCCCAATATGTATTAAAATTGCTGATTTTTTAATTAATAAATTCAGCTAAAACGTTTCTACTCCGAAAGATTTTTCCGTGCTGTGTATTTTGCCTATTCTGTGAAATGGCAGGAGCCAACTAAAATGTATTAAATAATAATAATAGTTGTTTATTCCAGAAGGTATGCACTATGCAGGGGTGGTGCAATGCAACAACTTCAATAAATATATAAATAACAATAGATACGTAAAATAATAGAAAAAAAAAAAGAATATTCCCATTGGAGTATTTTTATGTTGTTAATTTATGAAACTACATTGTTTTTTCAATTTATTAAATAGAGTGATTCAGCTACTTTGTTTTTTTTATAGCGTTGCTTGTTTCGTGACAGCCGTTTCGGTCTTCGAAGCCATAGTTTGAATAATTAGATAATAACTTCGAAATCCGATACATCTGTTGCGTCCAAGCATTGATTTTTATAATTTAATTCAATTTATTTATATTTTTAACACTCGCTTAACCTTTAAGGTTCAGTGGACCCTAAATATAGGGATTCCTTATTAATCTTATTATCAATTCATCATGTTTATTTATTTATTTGTTGACGCCTTGACTTTTACATATTATGCACCTTTATATACAAAGGAACGAAATAACATACTCGTAGTACATAAAATAATAATTAAAGTAATATTTTTAATAATAATAATATTTATTTATTTGAAACACACATTATTTAACAATAACATTTAAGAAATTTTTGACTGCCCAACTGGGAACAAATCCAGTTTTAGGACAGTCAAATTGACAAGTTTAGTTCATATTAAGTGCCATTATACAAAGATAGAAGGGAAAAAAACTAGTATTGACATAGTATGGTAATACAATATATATAGAAAAAGTATAATAATTAAGTATAAAGAGATGAAAATAATAGTATAGGAAAAAAACAATTGTGTATACCAGATAATTTGAGAATAGTATAATAATTATTTTTGAATAATAGTTCAAAGAGATAAGAAAAAAAGTATAGAGTAATCATTTACGTATTCCAGTTAATTTGAGTATAGTATAATAGTTTGAAGAGATGAGAAAAAAAGTATAGAGTAATCATTTACGTATTCCAGTTAATTTGAGTATAGTATAATAGTTTGAAGAGATGAGAAAAAAAGTATAGAGTAATCATTTACGTATTCCAGTTAATTTGAGTATAGTATAATAGTTTGAAGAGATGAGAAAAAAAGTATAGAGTAATCATTTACGTATTCCAGTTAATTTGAGTATAGTATAATAGTTTGAAGAGATGAGAAAAAGAAATATTATAGAGTAAACAATTATGCATATGTGTTTGATAGGTACTGGTTGGTGCTAAGAGTAAAAAATGAGTTTAAAATTGAGTACTAAAAAAGACAACATTATTGAGTAATATTGATAAGATTGAGTTACGTATCACTCAGCTTTATGAGCCAGCTCAGCTCTAAGTATAAAAGAATTAAACAGTTACTATATAAGTATGTAGTTACAGCGTAATGAACAGTTTTACCTGCGGTTACATTATAACAGCAGGCTGTACAAAAGAGTATAACAAGTGTTTAGTACGTAATATAATAACATTAGTATTAAAGGAATAAGTAGGTCGGTACCTCTAATTGTATTATAACATGAACTTTGATTGGGGACTAACTAATAATCTTTATATTATGATTCACTTATACGAGTACCGTGTGGTTATAAAGTTAATGCAAATATCTTATATTTATTCATTGTTTCTTTTATGACATTCAAACAGAAAAATAACACATTTCTTTTATTTTCGTATGATGGAGGTCATAGTTGATGGAGGTCATAGTTGATGGAGGTCATAGTGGGATGCTGAGGTTTTTTTCAGCCAGTCGATGTCATCAATCAGTTGATTCAGCACAAATGTGCCAAAGAAAACTGGTGAAGGGGTCATTATTTTATGATGTGTTCTGTTGTTTGAGCATGTCCACATTCATACAGGTTCGGAATCCTTTAGGCCCTACCTGTGCATCATATACACACAGCGGCTGTGACTGCGCCGGATATGGTTTAATGAGATCCACGTCTTCCAAAGGAAAGATAATCCAATTACCTATTAAGGTATTATGATTTATTTTTTAATGAATTCGGGTTTTTTATTTCTTTTCCGCGTTTAAATGTCGACAACAACCATTTTAAATGCAGTGCAGTCATTTTCAGAACGGAGCAGAATCTTCCAAATTCAGCATCTCAACCATAACATCGGAGGTCTTCCGGCTCTACAAATTGTTCATACATCTCTGCTGGTGTCCTTTCCTATTGGAGATTGGCTATCATCATGGCAGTCTTGTAGGAGAGGGGGCATGTAGCAACGTAGCAATACAGCCTTTTTTATAATAGCCCTGCAGTACAAAGGGACGTTAGGAGACCTAATCTTAGGTGGCTAGATGATAAATATGTAGGTTGAAATTACATCTTTGAGCGCAAGGAACTGGAGAGAGGTAGTAGGAGACGTGCAGCGTTAGAAGTGGAGAAGTTTCCTAATAAAAACTGGGTATCCGAGACACTATCCAGATTGCATTCGGGTGAAATCTTGGAGGCGATATAGAAAGATAGCAGCCAAAAATACATGGAATTAATTGAAGTTGAAAAAATCGCAGGTACCCAATAAACCGAGAGGTCCTGGGTTCGAGTCTCAGATGCGACCGTTACCTTTTTAGTTTATGTGTTTCATATTATATTTGAGATTCGTTAACATTATGTTAATGTTAATGATTAAAAAAAAAAATTTTAACCAAAAATCTGGTGGTTTGTTACGTGGAATTTTCACTTATTAATATAATTAATGAGAACTTTCTTTACGCCACTGTTTTTATTATATAAATATCTACATGTTTCAGAAGCAAAGCTTCCCTCATCAGGATAAACAATATACAATTCGTAATATATTAAAAACAGCGGTGTAAAGAAATTTCCTCTTATTAATTATATTAATAATGTCGCCAAAAAATAATTACAAATCTTTCGAAGAAATTTTTCCTTATTGTTTACTTTGTATTTTTAAGTATTGATTCAGATTCAAGTTATCATCTCATCTTCTTCCCTTTATATTGTTGTCGCCTCGTTAAGATCTCTCCAGGCGTCGCAGTCCTGCGCTACTTTGACGACCTCTGGAATGCTTCTCATGACTGCACGGGGCGGCCCACTGGACGTCTTCCCTCTGTAATAGAACCCAGTATTTTCATTGCAAGTCCATCTTTCGGCATTCTTAGTATATTTTGCGACTTTTTCATGAAGTCTAGCAGGTCTTCAATGTTAAGTCCTCGGGTCATCGCACTTTTTAATATTTAAACATTATTTAAAAAAGAGAACATTTTTTAACAGCCTTGTATGCAATGTCACATATGAATAGCAGTCCAAACTGAATGTGAACAGCATAATAGAAAGATTACCATACTGACAACTGCCAACTACTCTCTGTTAATATCTACCTCGTGCGTTCTCAGCGGGGTACCCGCTCTAGACTTTATGTTCTTGAAATCCGAGCGGTTGAGTTCGTATACGCTTATTGGTGGTAAAAGTCGAACGGTTCTTTTAATCGAATTCTTGAAAGAATGTCACACTTCTTCATCTGAAAAGTCAATCGATAGTAGGGTGAAACTTGGTTAGTCCGCGATATTTTTCAGTTTGTTTTATTTTAGAAATAAATAATACATGTACAAATTGAGTGGTGCACAATTTACAAGGGTTAGGAAATTATTACAATGATCGGTACCAATGACATGTCTCTATGAAATATATGATGAGTGGTTACATACATTTTACTTGGTGGGGTTAGTATAAACTAAGGAATGATTTTAGTTAGAGATAAAACGGTGTGTGTGTGTGTGTGTGTGAACGTGTATGTATATCTATGTATCTGGATTGTGCTATGGAGAATTGTGAGTGCGCTTTGATTAAGTTACAAATAAAATAAAATTTTAAATCACTGTAGAGAGTCAAAAAAAGTTTGATTTATTTTCGAGTTCCACTTAAACGAATATGTTTGCATCTGGTAAAAATCGAACTCTATTCTCTCGCCTTCTTTAGGATTTTCCCAAGCTGTCAGATCGTGGTTGAAAATCGACGATTTATTTTGCCCATTTGTGAGACTGTGCATAGAAAGTGTGTTAAAAATTATATAAAGTTGAAAACTACATTAGAACTTCACCTGCAGTGAACTAATGTGGTCATATACTTTAAAATTGTTCATCTCAACTAGTATCTTAATATTTCCTTAAATCCAGCAACGTGTAATTTCTTTGTATGTTCTTCAAAGCCACTGTGGAATATATCATGAACTTACCAAGAGTGTGGGTATATCACAGCGTTAAGCAGTAGACTGATTTATTTGCTTTTATTTGTAAACTAGCTATAAAATTTAAAAAATAAATGTATATTGCCACGACCGAGAATCGAATCCCATTCAACTGCTTGAAAGGCAAACTATGCTGACCGTTTGTTGTAATGATAATATAAAATGAAGTATTTGTCAAAAAATCGGTACATTAGGCCATCTGTAAGTACGCTAAAAGGTTAAGCAAAACTCGACCCTTCATTCTGGAGAATAACTCCCACGGTAATTACTGTGTGTTTTACTTACCTCAGTAGATTACACCACCAACTTTTATAATAACGGCGACATAAATTCATTGTGTTCTGAAAATAAAATGATGTATTTTAATTTTTTTAATATTACTTACACCATATCACATCCTAAGTTATCGTTTTTTTTAATTATATAACATTACATTTCTCTCTTGTTTAAGTCTTGTGAATGCTACAATGTTTTATTTTCTAAAATATAATCACGGATAACTAACTAACTAACAAATACGCCTTTTCAGTACGCAAAGAGGACGGACCGTCATACAACTCGGTCTTGGTGCACACTCCTTGCTTCATTCACATCCATACATCGTCTCATACTACATACTCTTCTGTTAATCTGACTCTTGACATGGCCCGACTCAAGTATTTGGTTCATTTGATCGTGCCATGTCTTCCTCGTGCGTCCCCGGCTTCTTCTTACATTCCATTCACTTCAGATTCAACAAAAAATCATAAGACTCGGTATTTCCATTGAAAGTATTAAGTAGTAATTACTTGATAAAAATACGAAATTTACTAAATCTCTCAGATCAAATTTTCCGCCTTGATATTTATGTTAAAAATTGTAAATGGTAGTATAAACAGCCCTGATTTAATTAACCTCATTCAATTTCATATACCTACGAGAGTAACTCGTTCCAAAATCCTGTTTAAATGTAACAACACCGGGACTGAGCATTACAGACACTCGCTTGTACCTAGATTACATGAATTTAGTAATAGATACGCAAAATGTGGCGGATCTATTAAACTGCACGGAAGGTAAGTACTTTATATCCTTCATGAACTTTTATTCTTTATATACTCTCTGATGTCATTGTACGACCTAATGCCACATTTAATAGTTATTTAAAAAAAATATTTGTGCTATATACTTATGCTTCATGCTGTCATGATACCAAAGTTTGACCATAGACCGGTTAGTTGTGGAGCAGTTCAAAATCATTGGTTCCCATAGCAGCGTCGCGGGTTTAATCGTCTTTTTTTATATTAACTTTACACAGTAGGCCCTGAGGAAAATAATTTCCCTCAGCGTGAGGTTGTCATCTTTGAGGATGCTGTGTGGAGGGTCTTTTTAAGGAGAGAAAGGAGTGAACATGGGCCTTGAAGAGATCCACGTTGTAGGAGGGAGTAAACACAGGGACTGGATAATCGTTTCACGGTCGAGCTGTTGAACTGAAGAACGACTCATAGAAATGACCCTTTTTCATGTGACAAATGTCAACCGTGTGTAAACGATGGGCGCGCGTTTGGCGTATTTCCCGACTGCGTACCGGTGACGAAGAGATCAATGACGCTTGCTCCTCCATTAAAACACCGGTAGAACAAGAATCTATCAAACGGACCGCCCGTTTCTGCACAGAACCGAGGATTATTTTCAGGTATTTTGAGGCTTCAGACCCAGGGGTGGCTACCAAACTCTATAGTGGGGCGCACTGGAGTTTTGTACAGGGTCAGCAGTTGTGTAATATTAAAGTATCTGCGGGCTCTGTACAGTACGCCCAGCTTCTCTGTCTTGTTAAGTCCTCTATCATTGCAGAAGCAACATTTTTGGCTTATAACGATGATAGTAGGAGGAATTCAAATAATGTCAAGACATTCGTAACCTTGGAATGTTTATTTTCATTTTTAAGATTAGCAAATCGTACGCCTGGGAGTTTATGTGCAATCACAGATGTAGCTAGAATCATGATGTAGCTAATATTATACGTCCATCAGAACTTATTCATACAAATGCCATTTTGCCATCATGAACCTTAACACGTGATTCACATTCTCTTCGTCTGGACTCATCCCGTGACTCTTTATTTTTATCGTCTTGATTCTTTACTCCTTTTTCAATTTCTCGTAAGAGTCCTCACGGTACTTCCCCACCTTCCTCTTCTACATCTCCTTCAGCCCCACAATACACCTCAATTGGGGATGCCGTAGTCTTAGTGGTGCCAGACGGTTGGGAGCAGTTAAGACTCTTGTGCGGTACTAACATAAGAAAATTAAATAAAAATAAAAACTGCTCCAAAATGTCCGGAGCCAGTGGGACTCTGGCCTCCTCAATTATTGAGGCATGTCATTTTGATGGGCTCCGTGGTCGAGGGAGTAGGATCCTTGAATACGGATTATGAAGTCGCGGGTTGAAATCCCGGCGTGTGCAAAATTAATCTGATTGAATTTATTTATTTATTAAAATAAAGACAAGCATTCCCGAGTTACGAATAACCTGGCAATATTTGAAAATCTCCTACTACTATCACAGTAAGCAAAAAAAAATAATTGCTTCTGTCGTGGCGGAGGATTTGGCCAGCCGAGGAATTAAACTCGCAACGCCTGAGCGGGACCGAGACGCTATCCCAACTCATCCACTGACCGGTCTAATTAATTTATGTTTTTCGCAATTAATACATTAAAAATAATATGTAGTATAATAGCGGCACGTTCCAGAGTGGCAATTTAAGATTAAAGATACTATTAGTATCGCCCTAGTCAAAGACCACCATTCAGAATAGAGACGTTACTTGATATTGCTTTAGCCTTGTTTGGTAACCGGATCTGATTGGCCAGGTAGTTACCCATCTTTCTCTACCCCATCTCCTTCCCTTTCCCGCCACCCTTAGCCTAACAACGTACCCCAATTAGGGATGCCATTATCCCACAGGCTCCAAACTACAAGTTGGGAGCAGTTAGAACTCTTGTGCGGTATTCACATTTGCTAAAATATCGTGAGGCCGAAGGGTGAGGAACGAAACGGGATAGAGAAAGTTTGAGAAGTATCTGACTATTCAGATCTGGTCACCAAACACGCCTATACGCCTGCAGGTATTTTGCTATCTCCCTTCAGTTCCTTGTTCCAATTGATGTCATCCTAAATTTAAATGGAAACCACCGAAGTTCAGGTCTCGACAAAAATATTTCTACTCTTTATCGTGCATCCTTGATACATCTCCTGTCGCCCTTGTTGAAACTGTCCCAGTTTGACAAAATCCTGTTTTTAATGTGCTCTTATTCTACTCCCCTGGATGTATCAGTATTGAAAAAATGATCAACACTTAAGGTTTTTTTTTAAAATTTAATGTAAATCAAATTTAATAATGTTTATATTAAGTTCTGCTTTTGTTTGTTTTAATTTTCAGTTTGCATTTTTAAACTGCGATTAATCCACATTGCGATGACTTTACATGATTTTATTTACTCCCACCCAATTTGAAATTGGACCGGTTTAAAAAATAATTATTTATTATTGTTAAAACCGAATTAGTTAGAAAATAATAATTATTATTAAAATTACAAAAAAAATTATATACTTGCGGAACTTAATAGTGATATTATTAAATGTGATATATATTAAAGCAGGTAATAATTAATCAAACTATCACAGAAAACTAAATCTTCTTCTTTTAAATATGTAATCTATGGATAACCGGAGTGGTATATCTATGGGCTAACCTCAATACAACATGGCGGGTAATTTTTTTTCATGCTAACTTTAAAACATTATAGCAACAGTTTTGCATATTTTTTGCATGAAACCGGTCAAGTAATTTTTGAGAAAATCGAGTACAGACGGACAGACAAAAATAAATTTTTATATGTAGAGATATAATTTCGCGGAAAATCTTTTGAAATGTATGATAAAACAATTCGTACAACTCGGACCGCCAGAAGGCGCTAGTGTAGCATGTTGCCATCAAATGTCATTTGATGGCACTATTCTGGAACTATTTTCATTTTAGAGTATTTGATCTTATACCTAAATACACAAATAGTGGTGCTGAGCCGTGGTTGTTCTTAGCATCGGGATGGCTGTTAAACCATTAGTTTTAAATCTATTGCTTTTACTATCTGTGGGGTGAATTTTATCAATTTAACCAATGAAAAATTGTTTGTAAATTTGATACGTGGCAATTTTTTTACAATTCTGTGATAGATGGTACATTAAACATAGAAACAGCTCTAGAGTAGGGATGTAGTGTGCATTTCTAAGGATGATTTTAATTCTACCTTATGAATTGCCCTGATGAAACAGTCTCCTTCACTCCTCACGGTTCTGCGATGACCACGGAGATCCGCAAACACTGACATGCCTTCGATACTTGACCAGTCCAACGCATCGGTTATATTTATCTGGTTCTCCTTCCTTTAGTACATTTGAATACCTTAAGTTACTTTTTGAAACACCAATTTCCTGGAGTAAAGATGTAGTTCTATTCCCGGTTTTGGAGAAGCATATTTAAAAATATCTTAAATGCTAAATTGACCTGATACATTTTAGTAACTTTTTTGTTGTTCACTAATTCATATCATCTCCCCTTTGACGTCCAGAAGTTTCCTTCCGCATCTCTGCTCGTTTATCCAAGCAGGATATTTCCAATTCATTGCTCAGAAATAACTATACTCTTAAGAGATGTTGAAATGAGCGTCCTTATCCTAAGGATAATTTGACTAATCAACTTAAGAGGAACGGCTGCGCGGCCTGTTTCATACAAAACTAAATTTTGGATCTGAGGCCAAAATACCCACCCAATCTGAATGATTTTTTAGTACAGATTAGAGGTATTTTATTTATTTTTATTTTAAACTATGAAATGTAGGCCATTGAATAAATCGATTTTTCATGATTTTAGTGGCAACTTTGGAAATAAAATATAAAAACAGAACGTCCTTTCGAGTCGATATTTTAAATTATGTACGGCAAATTTGTGTTCCAACGTATTTACGTTTTTACGGTTTTTAATTTAAATTTAATCACATAATAATGCTTATTTTAACATTTTTTTAAATTTTATATATCATTATTTTTTTATGATGGTTATTAACCCCTAAACGATTGCTAAATTTGCCTCTAAATTCGCGAGAATTCGATTTAATCAATGGCTTTTATTTTATAATTTAAAACAAAAATTTAAAAAAAAATTCTAATCCGTACTAGATACTTTAATAGTACACAAATTCTGACCCTGTACAATTCGCAAGTGCGCCCCACTGTAGAATTTGGTAGCCACCTCTAGTCGGGAGCCCCAAAATATCTGAAAAAAAACCCTTAACTCTGTGCAGAAACGGACGGTCCGTTTGGAGAACAGACGTCAGGTGGAAATGCTGTCCTTGTTCTACCTGTATTTTAATGAAAGATGCTCTGAGGAGCTAACGTCATTGATCCCTTCGGTACCGATGCATAGTCGGAAAACACGTCAAACGCGCGCCCAACATTTGCACACGGTTGACATTTGTCATATGCGCTTGTCACATCGCTTCTACGACTCGTTCTTGTGTTCAACAGCTCGGATATGGAATGATCTGCCGGCCTCTGTATTTCCTCCCTCCTACAAAATGGGTCTCTTCAAGATCCGAGTTCACTCCTTCCTATCCCCTAAAAGGTTGAAGTTAGGGTAGTCCAGGACTTTTGTCTTTTAAAGGAGGGTTACTTTGCATTAATGATAAATCCAATTTTTCGACATCCATGATCAGCACCCGAAAAAATATAAAGAAAACCTCAGAATTTGTTTTAAAAGACCACTGGACTCTCCTATCTTTCTCTTCCTCTCCCCCTTCCTTGTTTTTTTGTTTTTGTTTTGTTAGCTTCATAAATAAAACATCTTTATTTAACCACTGTTAGCACAAGAAACTTTGTTGGCTTACCTTTCCCTTTTAAACTTCCCTTTTATACATATTTGTATTAAAAGCTGTTCGTTTCTAACAAATAAATAAATTATTAACTAGAGCTTAAATCTGTCGAATTCCATAATTTTCTTAGATAAAGTTTTCATATCTGATCCATAAAAGATAATATATATAAAACCACTTTAAGCTTTGTTCCATGAAGCTGGATAGTTTGAAAAAATATTTCATTCTGAGATTAATTGGCTGTAAAATGAAATATACCTCAATTTGTTTATAAGGGTGCATTTCATCAAAGGGTACCTATCCAGATGCCAACTTCTTTGAATTTTCAATTAACGTTGTAATCCCTAGAAAAGCGTTGTTGCAATGTATTACGCAATACACGTCACAAAATTTTGATTTGAGTGCCCCACCTACCATCTAAATCTCCATACAAAAAAATGAAATTTAAAAAATATATATATTAAAATCATTTTCGGTTTCAATATCATCAATAACGTCGTATTTTTCAATCTTAGCACTCTAGCTCACCCAAAAGTCACGAGCCGCCACTGGATTGGGCGATTAAATAATAGCGATATCGTCTATCGCAACGTATTATTGTGTCCAATATCCAATCATCTTTGCTATCTTCTCTTCTCTATTATATAAAGAAGTATGTCATGTTTGTTTTGTATACAAATATACAGTTTTATTCCGAGCTTGATGAAATTTTGCACACTTGACCTATGAAACAAGAGGAAGATCACTGTCTGCATGAGATTTCGAAAACCTCTGCTTTTCCCCTTTCCTACCCCTTAAAGCAGAATATTAGGTATATCTTAATGAAATTTGAAGGGGTAGGGGTAGGGTTAATACATCATAAGAATTATACTCCAAATCGTACATGACCTAGTATAAATATAATAAAATCAAAATTTCCCATCTGTTGATCAATGCAGGCGTTCATCACAATCTTCACCATCCTTTATCCGATGCTGAAAAGTCCCGAATAAGATCTGTCACTCCTCTCGGATATTGTCGCTGTCCTTCCTTTTCATTTTTTTTTCAGCATCTATAGCGATAAATCATTTATAAAAAAAAATGTCCATGTTTTCAAAAATATCTTTTGCCAAATTTTCGCAATCAGTTTATTTAAAACTATTAATTCTTAGTTTTAATTCTTCACATTCTTCCAATTTCCTTTATTTTGAACTAGGCCCTATAGTTTTTGAGTTACTCTTCTTTTGAGAGCATCGCTCCACTTCTGATGTATTCTTTAAGTGTCTCAAGTATTAGTAATGCGGGTCTTCATCTTTGTCATAAACTGGTGTCTGGAATTCTGACGTTATATCATGGGCAAAGGCCGCCCTCAAATGTATCCAGTTTTTTCAATTCTTGATCCCCAATCAACCCATTGAGCTCTGTTTCTTTTTACTAACCATGTTCGCTATAGGTCTACATCACCAAAAACTTTCTGCCTTCTTGACCTGCCCATTTCAATTAAGGTTGTTCCATCTTTTTGTTTACTTTCCAAAGCTTTTTTCTATTCAACGAGATTTTAACTAATTAATTTTAATAATAAAAGCAGTTTTTTTCCAAACGCAGTTTTGCATTGATTTGCTTAAAGCCGTTCAGTGCCTTCCTGGTTATATGGGCGTAAATAGATGAGTATCATGTATTTTCTCATATGACTACACCACGCCTATCGGTATCGCAAAATGGCGGAGGTGAATCACCTGATTTTGACAGCTCCCCCTCGTTTGAGGTTAAAGTTATGACATGGCATTACCATCCAACATTCCCGCCACTTCCAATGATGCCTGTTGCCACTTAAACAATCAAATTCCCTGTCTTAAATTGATATTATAACAATAAACTACGTTTAAACGGTGACTTCATTGTCTTCTCATTCAGTACATAGCAAATAAATTCTTAGAAACACACAATGGCTAAACAAAAATTTAGAAACAGAACAAAAAAGAGAACTTCTAGATCAACTTTTAGAAAACAGAGTTCAAGAATGAGCCCACTTGGATGGCTTTAAGAGTCTATGGATTCCACAGTTACAACCATTTACTTCTGTCTTCTCCCAGATTCTTATGACTACATGATTGCGTTGTTCTCATACCATCTAGCCACCCAAGCTAAAATGTAATGCTCGCATAAAATAATAAATGGCCAATCTGATACTCCGGACCTGTTAGAAAAGACAATGTTCAAACTGAAACTTCTAAATCTCAATGATATATATATATATAATGGATTGATGCCTATTAGTGGGGTCATCTCCAGACAGGTGTCCACTAAAACACTCAACACATAAACACACAACAAGATTTATAGAAAACCTACTAATACCACAAGCCAACGAAACAGTATTTCAAAAACTACCTTACTACATGGCAATTAAAGTATACAACAACCTTCCACGTAACATCAAACAAACACACGATATACTTGTATTTAAATAATCACTAAAACATTCCTTCCGAGCAAATGCCACTACACCTTAAACGAATACTTTGAACACATACATTGATCGTACTTAGATGTACTTCTACTTTACGTACTTTTACTTTTCGTACTTCCCTATATTTTATATGTAAATATGTTTTTTTTATTTTATTTATATGAACATATATGTATTTAAATTAATAAGAATAACTTTGTTTACGCCACTTTTTTATATATAAATATGAACATTTTTCGAAATGAAAGCTTTCCTCATCAGGATAAACATTTTACTAAAAATAATGACAAGTATAGACGAATGATGAAATAATGACGCCATAAAGCGACTACAAATCTATTGAAGAAGATATATGCATTTTGTGTGCTAACTGTAAGAAATGGGATGTTTCTATAAGTATCCTTTGTATTTTATACATTAATTTGTGGAATAAATATTTATAAATTTGAAAAAAATATATCTATAGATATATAAAAATTAATGTAAGTTTGTTTATTTGTCCTCGATGTTCTCGAAAATTACTCTACCGGTTTCGCTGAAAATAGCACAGTTTGTTTTTATTAGTGCCGGGAAGGTTTAGAAAATAATTTGAATGAAATCCAACATGTAAAATTGTTGCTATAACGTTTTAAAATTAGTATGAAAAACATTGAACCCGCCATGTTTTATTGAGGTTAGCCCATAGACATAACACTCTGGTTAGCCACAGATTGCATATTCAAAAGAAGAAGGTTTTTTGGGTAGAATATTTTCAAAATGGAAAACACGAGTAGGTACCTACTTAAGAATTTTATGATTTAGATAAATTTTGAAAAAATAAACGTTTGGAATGAAATAAAATATTAAAATAATTTTTTCTTTATTTTGAGATAATTACTTTCGCTGTCAAATCAATTATGGCACCCTTATGACAAACGAGAATTCACAACTTCAGAACTTTATTAAAACAAAAAAAAAATCCCGAGCAAGGCCGGGTACACATCATCTAGTATATATATATAATAAGTATAGTTCCATTTCATGAAGAACTTTGTTTTACCAACTTCGCCTTCAACTCGTTCATACAGAGACTCCATGGTCTCGGTAATAAATATTGCTCTGTGTATATTTTAAAATCAACATTACAGAAATACAAAGTTGAAATTCAAACTCTAATAAAGAATAATAATAATTGGATGATTTGTGTAGCGCCGTTTTTGTGAAAAATCACCTCTATCTCTAATAAACCTAGTATATATTTTTTAGTAATCCTATTGTTTTTTTGTTTTTTTCCCATTGTACTTGTAATTTTCGTTGTTATCACTTCAGCTATATTCGAATATTCATATACCTAGTTTTATCCCTTTGCAGGCGTTTAAATAAATTCTCCCTCATCATCATCCTACCTAACGAAACCATCGCGATTTCACCACTACTCTTGTTATTGACAATCAAATAAATTCGAAAATAAGGATTTTTCGTGGTGCCACCTAACGATGGTGATAAAAACCATTTCTAAATAATGTCGTCCTTTTGCAGCACAAAGGAGAGGAGAAGAATTCCCCTAGTATAATTGTTCTAGTTCCTCTACAAATGTAATTGCCATATTCCGAGTCCACCCCCTCTTTTCAATCATACTTTCACGATAAGTTGAGGGTGGGAGCAAAATTAATTTCTAAGGATGCAGCCAATACAAGCAGTTTCTCCCTTCTAAATTTTTAGAAGAGGTTTCCTTTACTCCAACGTATTGTATCACTTTCCTTGTTAATAAGAAAGAAAGCTTTGGTCACGTAGCTAGACTTTTCATCCATTTAAAACAATCAGAAATGTCCCAGTTCAAAAGATTTGATTAAGATCTACACGGTTCTCTGCCAATCACTATTACTATATGGTATTATCGGATAGGGCAGTGCTAATAATAATATTCTTAATTTACTCATTAGAACGCAAAAATCCACCATGAAAATTATACTTAAAGTCACTGTAAGAAATAGCATTGACGAAATCTTCAACAAACTTAACATTATGTCAATAAAACAATAATACTTTACATTCATAAATATAACAAAACAAGAAATAACAACAAACGCACATATTAAAAACACTAGATCTCTGAGTCATAAACACATCTAACAAGGAACCACAAACGCAACATTTGGACAAAAAAGCTTATTATACTACTTAAAATCCACAACAAAATGCCACTATCCTTCAAAAAATCACAACGACCATAATAAAATTTACAAATCAAATAAAACGCTGGATACGTTACATAGGGAGATCTGAAATAGAAAATATGTTAACACCAAATACAGACTAACACCGAAACCACTCAACTGTATTAAAAACACCTCATCTTACAACTATTTTGTTTTTCAAATGAAATCCTCAGCAAGGGAAATAATTAATTTTTAACTTGTTTAAAAAAAAAAGATTTTTTTATTTATTATTATTATTATAAGTACGTAGCTTTTATAAGACTTTTCATCTTGGTTATGAATTAAACATTAGAACCTCTTCATAAATAAACTGACTCTTTTCCGTTAGCTTTTTACAATAATTGTCCACGCCAAGAAGTCCTCAATCTGGCCCAAGATTGTAAATCTTTGACTTTATGGATGGCTTGAATGAAAAAGTTGACGTAGATGGGTTATTGTTGTACGAACTAGATAAAAACACGATCTTTGTTAACACTGAGTATATTTATGTTGATGAATAATAGAAAAGCGTGATGGTTTGCATTTTGATAAGTTGTCTATTCTTTAGTTGCGTTCACACTGAGTCAATTCTAACATAAAGATGCAATCACATACTAAATTCAAAATGGTTAAAACATATGTATTTAATATTATAAGGATACAATTTTAAATATTAATAATTAAAGTGAACAGTGAACGATAATGAATGTGAAAATCTGAAAAGAATACAACGCCGATGAAAGCGTAATGCACAAGATTAAAACTAGGGCGCTTAGTAATCCATAGAAAGACATGGCACGATCAATTGAATTAAATATCGATCATCTCAAGTTTCGGTATAACCAAAATAACTGATTCGTTTTATCCTATCTGCTTACCCCTGTGGAGTAATTGTATAATCGTTATATAGTTTTTTTTTATGAAAGGGAGCTTTTATGAGAAGAGCTTTTTTAATTCATCTGTATTTCTATAACCATTCAGCTTCCTCTAAATATTCCGCACGTATTAATTCAATAAATCATCACTTTATCAGACATCCAATCGTCCATCCTATTTCTGCCATCAACTCCCGGCATACACATTACAATCCACCGTATGATCCAAGGCTCCCCCCTTGGAAATGTCGGGACTGTCCCAGCTGATATTATATCCATTACCCATCATCTATCTGCACGGTACGGTTTATAGTTCCCCTCGCATCCGGACTGCCGACAGGAAGCTCCGGATTGTCGGTCGGTACAAGTTGCAGGTCGCACGGTTCAAATGCTCCTACAATCACGAGGTGTTCTGATACTCCGCTGATCCGTGGGATTGATTGAATTGGATGGCTTGTGGATATATACACTGTACGTTCCACGTCAGTTTTCAGTACGGACGTTCTTCTAACAAGGACAGTTTTTTACGTGTGGTATCACAGAAGAAATTTCGCGTAAAAGTGCGCTAGTTGTAACATATCGTGTTAAGGTAAATGTCAGTCTTCTAAATATTGTTGCAGGACTATATCTAATTTTGTGGAGGAATTTAAGGTTTCGGCTTTTTTTACTCAATCTTTTGGATAAGTGATACCCCGGCAACTAGCAAGTGACTTCCTTGGCCCCGATTGTTCTAGATTTTATTTGCAATAGGGGCACCGTTACCGAAACTATTGATCTAAGGACGGACCGAAGGACCAAACCTTTTAACTATTAATCTTGTACAAAGGTGTGGCCATATTTTAAGGTAGGTCAGGACAGTTATACGGGGCATTCAATCGTATCTTCATAGTAATACACCTATGGAGATTTAGAAATACTGTGAGCCGGCTCATAAAGCTGAGTGATGCGTAACTCAATCTTATCAATATTGCTCAATGATGTTATCTTTTTTTTAGTACTCAATTTAAAAATAAAAATCCTCTTAGCACCAACCAGTATCTATCAAACACATATACATAATTGTTTACTCTATAATATTTATTTTTCTCATCTCTTCATAAGTACTTAACTATTATACTATACTCAAATTATCTGGTATACGTAAACGATTACTCTATTCTTTTTTTTATCTCTTTGAACATAACTATTATTCTATATTAATTATTACACTATATTCAGATTATCTGGCATACACAATTGTTTTCTTTCTCTGTACTATATTATTCTTCACATCTCTTTATACTTAATTATTATACTTTTTCTAGATATATTATATTATCATACTATATCAATACTAGCTTTTTCCCTATTGTTTTTGTATAATGGCACTTAATGTGAACTAAACTTGTCAATTTGACTGTCCTAAAACGGGATTTGTTCCCAGTTGAGCAATTAAAGCTTTTTTTAAATATTTTATTGTTAAACAATGTGTGTTTCAAATAAATAAATAATCCTGGTTTTCCACATTGTTCTTCTAAAATATTACTCTTTAAATATGTCTCCTGTTTTACTAAGTTTTGATTATTTTTACCCATCCGAAACCGCCGGCTCTCTTTAGGTCGTCAGGTCATAACTCTGTCTGTGACTACTGTATCATTTACCGAACCAAGGATACCAACAGACGATATTGGAAATCCGACAATAACCTGGAATTTGCTTAGCATACGTATACTTGAGGTTGGAGATGTGATTGTGATGTTAGCAACCTTTGTAATGCTTCTAATTCACTAATTTTCATTTCTATTTCGCCAGCACAGCTGTTTCCATTGACCTTCGCGAATGACCATTTTTTTCATAACGTTCTTGGTGAAAGTCAATGTTTGGAGGCACAAGTAGAGTGACTTTATTGTTTATCCTTTTAAAGAGCTTAGCTTCCTGCACTATTAACTGTGCCACCCCCAATATAGCAGTGATAGTGAGAGGGGGGGTTTTTTCGACCCTTACCTTTCATTTTCTCATGATCCTGTTGGGTGGAGTGACTTACATCCCCCAGGATTCTTCAAAAGTCTCTTCTCCACTACACTACCATCTTTACAGGGGGTCACGAGTAGCCACTGTTCCTCCGGGAATGGTGTTAAGGGTTCGAGGGACCACCCTCTCATCACACTGCTCGCTATCTGTCATTGGAACTACCTGCGGATTGCCTGTGTATTCTGTTCATTCTATTCTCCTCTTCTAATGTATGTAACTGTTTATAAATATTGTCGTTCCACTAGCTTCAAGAACAGGAATTAACTGCTTTGGTTGAGAACACGTAAATATTGTACCGTGTAGTGACAGTCGGTGGTATTAGAATCATTGTAGCTTCGTTTTTTTATATAAAAAAAGTCTTAACGTAAGAACCGACGGAGGAACTCATCTGGTCCTTAAATCGGTTTGGGAAAGCGGTGAGTGCCTTCGACTGGTAATATGTATGCATTCATTAATTACTACGGTGTTGAGGTATCTCCTTGTCACCTTGTCAGGAAGCGTTATAGGAGTTAAACGTTATAAATCTAACGTCCATTTTTAAAATCAATCTTTCTAGAAATACCGTGTAAGATAATAATGTTGGTATTTTTGACAAAAAATGTTCACCCAATATCCAATATTTTAAAATACTTCAGATTGTACCCGTTATAAACGGGCGTAGATTTTTTCACGTTAAAATAAAACCCTTCCACTTTTGAAGCCGCAATCTTCCCGACTTTGACGTCAATTTTCCCGCCAAAATGCCCGTGTGATTGCGACGCCGGAAAGACCCCGCTTCCGCCAGAGAAAAGCGCCCGGTTTCTAAGCGTACCGGATGCGGCAGCCATGATTGTTACAGCGAAGGTTCCTTTGAGAAGCTCGAAACAAGTAATGATGAATATTTAGAGATACCACTGCAATTTTTAGTTCACCAATCGAGAATCTCACTTGTCAGAAGTAGAATTGTGTAAAGTTTCTCAAAATTGAGTTTTTTCTTTTCGAATTGAGGATGAATATAGAAATGTTAAACAAAGTTTTTGGTTAATCGTATGGTAAAGAAAAAGCTTTGATCATTACGACCAACGTTTTGAAATTGCATTGTGGTATTTATTTTCGTGACAATTAACGTTAATGTTAACTACGCTGCCAAGTGTGGCTTGATGATATCTGGATAATGGTTAGGTCGAGCGGTCGAAAGATTTGGATTTCCACCCAGGCATTTTCCACTTATTTATTATTATTGTTAGTAAGGAATTCAAATATTATCAGGTTATTCGTAACTCGGGAATTTTTGTGTTTTTTGAAAATAAGAATTCTATATGCTATTTTTTTATCTTTCCAGACTGCCCAGACAGAAGATTGTGATGCCTTGTCTATCAGGTCACTCATAGAAACTCAGCAGACAGCCGGCAGAGGGTAGCGGGATCAGGAAACCAGGAAGAGGACTAGGTGCATCAGGAATAGAAAGTAACAGGTGCAGAATGACCCAGGAAGGGAGCAGTGTGGCCGCAGCGCCGAGGCTGGAACTAAAATGCGACTCAGAAGATATAGAAATGACGGGGGCTCTTGCGAAGGCCGGGTAAGTGGACGATATTTTTACAATTCTAAGAAAAAATACTCAAATTAACTTTTTAATCCGCGGAAAAACTGCTCTTTCGCATACTATAAAATTTCAAAATCACATGAAACCATTCAGAATTCAACCTGCAATCAAATTTTGCTTGTTCTGTCTCTGTTTAATATCTAAGAAACGCTAATGTAACGTAACTTACTTTTTAACAAATGTAAAAAAAAAAACAAATGTAATTTTCCCATAAGGGTTTTATAGAAATCTCTAAAACGAAACCTTAAATCTAATCCCAGTTTTTGTTTAAAGTTTAAAAAAATAAAGGAAGTGTTGTTTTCCATGAAATTTCAAATTAATACAAATGGTGTCTGCCGGTAGTTTTATCCATATTACAGCAACAAGTTTCTTTTATGAATCATTTTATTTCCAACAAGTTTAGAGTTCCTTTCGTTATCCATGCATATTTCATGTTGATGCACTTTGTTCCAGACAAACCCAAGTGGATGAACCCGACCCAGACCGAGGCTCCTGGGCCAGTAAGATGGACTTCATCCTCTCGGTCGTGGGTTTGGCCATCGGGCTCGGCAACGTGTGGAGATTCCCTTACCTCTGCTACAAGAACGGCGGTGGCGCCTTCCTCATTCCTTACTTCCTCACCTTGTTCTTGGCTGGTATCCCCATGTTCTTCATGGAATTGGCTATGGGGCAGATGCTGACCATTGGAGGTCTAGGGGTGTTCAAGATTGCACCGATCTTTAAGGGTGGGTTTTGGTTTGGCTGTACATTTATATGAATGAAACATAAAGTAATACTTTTACGAGATAATATATATAGCCAAGACCAGCCAAGTTTTCTGTGAATTTCAAGAACATATGGGGTTAAACCCTGAGAAAGATAGCTCAAATACGCGGAGAATTTTTTTTAATTCTGAGCTAAGTTCCTCTTATACGAGTATATGGATTATAGTATACAACTTTTTAACTTGATAACAATAATAATCGTGCTATTTTATTGTCCAGGAATCGGTTACGCAGCAGCTGTCATGTCCTGCTGGATGAACGTGTACTACATCGTCATCCTCGCATGGGCCATCTTCTATTTCTTCATGTCTCTGCGAGCAGGTATTTTTTTGAACGATTTTGTTGATGTTCATCGAAGACTACTGCCAATTATGACATTTGAGGCTCCTCTTTATACTCCTAGATGCATCGCTTTTTAGAGTTTGAATAAAATTTTATAAAAAAAAAACTACGAGAGGAAAAACAAGAGCCTTGTGGTACTCCCGAGAAAATGTATAAAGGGCATTTCTCTTGTACTATAGTTTTTATTTGCTATTACAAAACTATGTGAATTCTTGCCCAACGAAATAATCAAGTTCGCATATTCGTTCACTCCAACATACGCTCTTAACTAACCAATTATTTTGAAATGATTTCATTCCACGATGTATTGTTTTTGGTGAACTTCAATTTTCCTTCCATAGACGTACCATGGAGAAGTTGCGACAACTACTGGAACACCAACACCTGCGTCAACCCGTATGACCGCAAGAATCTGCCTTGCTTTGACTCCTTGAACGCTAACAGAACCATCACCAGGATCTGTACCATCAACGCAAGGAACGTATCCACATCCATGCTAAGTGACCCCGTCAAGGAGTTTTGGGAGTGAGTTCTTATTTATTTTGTTAAGTTCTGACTCTTTAACATTTATAGTGATTTCGTTCAATTCAATTTCAATGGTCTGGTGTTTTGATCCTATATTCTTGCTGCTCACCACTTTCAACCGTTTTCGATGGCTTTCCAAAAATAAATATCAATGTAGCTGACTCTGAATATGGAGATGACAATTATTTAGGAATAATTTTATCCAACAAAGCTGGAGCCGCTAATTTAGCCAACTGTCCTATGTATATTTAAAATTCCAACGTTATATGATTAAAATCTTGCGATGCTTTACCAATTTATTGATATGTATTGTTTTTTCAATTTAGTTTGACACATTTTACGTAAAGCGTCTATAGTTTCTTTGCTGCTGTGGTATTTAAACAATCTCTTTTTATCTAAAGGCGTCGTGCCTTGATGATCTCTGATGGTATTGAGCACGTCGGAGGTCTGCGGTGGGAGCTGGCTGGGACACTTCTACTGGTGTGGATCATCTGCTACTTCTGCATCTGGAAGGGTGTTCGCTGGACTGGAAAAGTTGTGTACTTCACCGCTCTGTTCCCATACTTCCTGCTGACAATTCTGCTAATCAGAGGTAAGCATTTTAATTATGAGTCTGTCTTTTCTTCTTCATCCAAGAAACTTCTTGAACTTCCGTACTAAGGACATGTTTACACCCTTTCGTTTGTCGGGGTTTCATAGGGTTTCATTAAATGACCCCCACAATACGGGGGTTTTAAAAGTGATTCATTGTTATACTTCAAAAATGACTCGTTTTTACGATAACTGAACTAAGTCGTGCTTTTCGAGTTCTATCCCTTTCTTTCCGTTTGACTTTCTTCATTTCTTATAAAAATTTAACATTCTGTTTTATTGAATTGTCTTCATCAACATCTCCTTTCTCCAGGTATCACTCTGCCTGGTGCCATGGAAGGAATCAAGTTCTACGTGATGCCTAACCTGTCCAAGCTGGGAGAGTCAGAAGTATGGATCGATGCCGTCACGCAAATCTTCTTCTCATACGGTCTTGGTCTGGGAACTCTGGTGGCTCTGGGGAGTTACAACAAGTTCAACAACAATGTGTACAAGTAAGATGAGTAATATTTAAACAATTTAATTTTCCAAACTACAATAGTTCAATTCAAATTCCCTAGGTATATGAACTATACTATAATGAATCCGCATTAGAAAATAAACATGAACAATTGTATACTTTGATAATCTTTTTGGGATCCAAGAACTATTAAGTTTGACAAATAATATACTTATGATAACAGTGCATTTAGAAATATTTTGCATTACTGAAAAGCGTCGATATAAATGTTATATTTTACAAACGTGCATTAAATTATGCCTATATGGATTAACACTTAGCAGCAATGGTCAACATGCATTAGTGCAGATAGATGCTATAGAGTTGTGAGATAGAATTTGGACTTTTCAGTTAAATGAGAGACGACCTGTATTTTATAAGAGTTTTGTAGTACAAATTATATGAAAACATAACAATACCTATATATTCACCGTAATACAGCATAGGCACACAACAGGCGAATAAGTATGGATATATTTTGTATTTTTTCTAGGGATGCATTGATAGTGTGTACAGTGAACTCGAGTACCAGTATGTTTGCTGGTTTCGTCATCTTCTCTGTGGTAGGATTCATGGCGCACGAGCAACAGAGACCAGTTGCAGAGGTGGCTGCGTCAGGTACGAAATCCATTATAATTAACACCGTTCAAGGATGAGTTCCAAGAACTAAACACACGGATACTGGTGTATCATCAATGATAAAGAATGTGTTGTGGAAGTGTATATACACTATATATTATATATTAGTAGATATCTACTGAACTCTTAGATGGAACACGCAAAAGGGGTCAAATAAATAAAATAAAAACACCTAAAAAAGTGACACCAATGCAAATGGGATGTTTTGGACGATACGATATTATGACGATACGATGATGTTTGAGCGGTCAAAAAAAACTATGGGTTCTCACCCAGGCGTATCAGGTTCGATCCTCCGCCTAACTTACACCTCCGTCATTGCTCAAGCAACATGTATCGCTTATATAGTGATGATAGTAGGAGGAATTAAAATATTGTCAGGTTATTCGCAACCTGGAATGTTTGTACTTCTTTTAAAAAAGCGAACATTTGAAAATTGTTCATAAGCAAAAATCACTAAAACGCCTTTTTATGCATAACGGCAGTCCAGAGAAATCCAATATTGTCACCAAGAGATTCTATTGATTACTGCTGAAATACGAATGATTTCTTAACCAACCGATATCCTTCACAGGTCCTGGTTTAGCGTTTTTGGCCTACCCCTCTGCTGTATTGCAGTTACCTGGTTCTGCCCTCTGGTCCTGTCTCTTCTTCTTCATGTTACTTCTCATCGGTCTCGACTCCCAGTTCTGCACCATGGAAGGATTCGTGACAGCCATCGTAGACGAGTGGCCAGTTCTCCTGAGGAAAAGGAAGGAAATCTTCATCGCCATCACTTGTTTCATATCTTATCTCGTTGGCTTGACGTGCATAACCCAGGTAACCGACCAAGAAAGATATTTATAATTTCGTATTATAAAAATAGTTGCTTACGATTGTTAGAACATCAGTGTCAAAATCTTTAAACGCGAGATTGTGACAATGAATGAATCTGGTTATTTTGTTTGGCGAGAAGGTCAAGCTCCTCTGCAATAAGAAAACGACTCTTTGAGGAGATTTATTATGATAAGGCGTAATAATTAAAACTTCTAATATTATCTCCCATTCTTGTAAACATGAAGATTTAAAAGCGATTCTTTTTTTCAGGGTGGAATGTACGTATTCCAAATTCTCGACTCCTACGCAGTGTCCGGCTTCTGTCTCCTGTTCTTGATCTTCTTCGAGTGCATCTCCATATCCTGGGCCTTTGGTGTAGGCCGCTTCTACGATGGAATTAAGGACATGATTGGTTACTACCCCGTGGGATGGTGGAAGTTCTGCTGGGTCATCGCGACGCCCTGCATTTGCCTTGTGAGTCGATACTACAATAACTTTTTTGGCGTTCCTGCAAGAATAGTTTTATTTTGTCTTGATATTTATTTATTCATTCATTCATTAACGCCCAAAAGGGCTTTTACATATTTAACATTTATTTATTTGATTATGTGTACAGAACTTAAAAGAAAAAAAATAACATGATGCAAAGTTGGTATATAAGTGTAACATATTTATGACATAGAAAGAAAAAAAAGAGGAACAAGTTTTTGGATTGTAGATGAGTATAAAGATAATATATATATAAAACATAATAATTAAACAATAGCTCTTATACGATGCTCTTATAATTGTTGCAACATAAAAATATCGTTCAGGTATCTTTTAAATATGGGTAAACTTATATTAAATATATCTATAGCAGAGGTGAATTTATTTCCAAGTATATGTAGACGAGAAATGGGTGCATGCATTTGGTAGTTTGTCCCAGAATTATTGTTACAGAATAACATATTTTGCCGAGTTTGTCGATGAGGTACTTTGAAATTGATTAGTTGCAGGAGTTCACAACAGTCTAATAAGGAATAAATAATTTTAAATAAAAAAGTTAAGTCTGTTATTTTTCTTCTGTTTTCTAAAGTATGTATTTTGAGTGTATTTAGCAAGAATGTATAGTTTATGTGTTGTATTGGTATGTGTAGTTTGAAGTTAATAAAACGTAAAAATTTGCGCTGCACGCGTTCAATATTTTTTATATGAATGATATAGTATGGGGACCACACTATTGAATTGTATTCTAATATGCTGCGCACTAATGACAAATATACGATTTTTATAACTTCCAGCGAATCAAAGTCTTTGATAGTTCTAATTATAAATCCCAATGTCTTCATACCTTTATTAGTTATTTGTTGTATGTGATTTACAAAATTTAATTGTGTATCAAACAAAACTCCGAGATCACTAATTTCGTTGACTTTTTCCAAGATTTTGTTATCTATAGCGTAGTTAAATGATAACGGGGTTTTGATTCGACAAAATGTCAGTGTCTTGCATTTATCAACGTTGAGAAATAAGTTATTAGCGATACACCAATTATGTAATTTATCGATGTTTAACTGTAAGATTATCCGGTCGCTAATATTGGATATTTCTTTGTATAGTTTAATATCATCGGCAAAAAGTAGAACTTCTACATCGTCGAAACAGGTTATTATGTCATTAATGAATATTAGGAATAGAATGGGACCGAGATGACTTCCTTGCGGCAGACCACTAGTTGCATTAAGTACCTTAGATTTTAAAGACTTAATTTTGACGAACAAGATTCTGTTAGATAAGTAACTTAAGAACCAATCCAACATGTTGCCTCTCAGTCCTAGTGCATATAATTTTCTAAGTAATAATTTATGGGATACTTTATCGAAAGCTTTTGAAAAGTCTGTATAGATACTGTCAACTTGTTTTTTATTCGTGAAGGATTCCGTAATATAGTTTTGGTAAAGTAATAGATTAGTAGTAGTTGATCTTCCACTGACGAACCCGTGTTGTTTTTTACCAATTACTTTGAGTATTGATGGATAAATTAAGTCGAGAACAAGGGATTCAAAAATTTTTGGGAGTGCTGATTGTATACATATGGGACGATAGTTTTTTATGTCTGTGTCATCACCTTTTTTGAAAATTGGGGTAATATAACTAGATTTCCAACGAGTTGGAAAATGTCCAGAAGAAAGTAAATTGTTAAATAATATGGTAAGTGGACTTGATATTGTAGATGCGCATTGTTTAAAAAATATTGGCGGAATGTTATCTGGGCCTGCAGATTTGTTGGGGTCAAGGGAAAGTATTTTTTTAGGCAAGATTCCCGTGTAATGTGGCAGTTCTGTAAATGTAACGTGTTATGATATGTATATGATGGTATTTTATTTTCAGATATTTCGTCTTCGTATACGCTTTGGAAATGATCCGCAAACAAATTAACAATGTCGATGGTGCTATTAGCTATTTTTCCATCATAGTGCATTGTAGGGGGGTAGTCTGAGCTTTCATTGTTTAATTTTTTTACAAAATTCCACAGGTTTTTTGACTCCAGATGTATGATATTAGATTTTTACAGTCGTAATGGTCATGTTTTTACTTACATTTGTACTTATTACAAAAAATGTTTCAATGCAATGCAATAAAACAACTCTTTATCACAAGACTTTTTAACAATATTAATTCTGCAATAAGAACGCAGCAAATTCGTACTACAAGAATTGGCTCTGGTCTGAACTTTATGGTGATTCACCCTAAATCCTCATTTGGGCAAAGACATTATTTGTACCAGGCTCCACCTCTATTTAACAGCCTTCCAGATCACATTAAATCGCCAAACTTCTTGTGTATATTTAAAAATAATGTTAAATTATGTCTGCTATCCAAGGATTTCCAACATATTCTTTCATCTTTATCTTTATTTTTTCATCCTTTTCCTTTTATAATGTTTTTTTTCTCTTTATTTCTTCTCTCCTTTTTTAAATAATAGTTTTAGCATATTTTTTCTTGCAATTAAATTTAAATGTATATCAGGGTCACCCTACATGTTTACTACATTATACTTTAATGAATTGGCTGGAATTAGATTAGAAACGTTAATGTAACAATATTATTCTCTTAATATATAATCTGTGTTCTATTTTGTAAAATGATTAACCTCAACACAGGCGTGTCCTAGCGAGGTTAAAAATTCTAACGCTCATAAAGATACAATGTAAAGAAACAATAAATAAATAAATGCCGTAAATTAGACGTACAGTTTTTAGCAGAGGTCTTAAAGGGGAGCCTTGTGGCATGCCATTAAAATATCCCATTTTGTTTTTCTCTTTTCCCATTCTTCTCAATTGGCTGGGTATTTATTTCCTTTTGTTTTATTCTTCAGGGTGTATTTATCTTCAACCTCATCTCATGGACTCCGGTGAAGTACCTCAACTACAGCTATCCCTGGTGGTCGCACGCCTTCGGATGGTTCTCTGCTCTCTCCTCCATGCTGTGTATCCCTGGCTACATGATCTACCTGTGGTACGTCACGCCCGGGACACGGGAGGAGGTTAGTTATCATTGATATCTTTACATTGTTTATGCAGAAATGGATGGATTGGATTGCGGATTTTCCAAACACACCACAGTTGAGAACTTTTTTATACGTTACTTATTTTTGATCATATATTTATATTACATATATTTATATTACTTCTTCTATGACATACAGCATTCTCTTTTTTTTTCATAGATTTTGGGAATACTACTGTTAAAAAATTGTATTTTTAATTTATTCTAATAATACAACCATTTATTTGTTAACAACTTGTTATTTTACATATTTTATTTTAGCATATTACATAGTTTTAATAATTGATAAAAATGTCACTGCTCAGCTATACATCCCGGAGCCCGGAGTACAACTGGTTTTCAACAGTGCCTATAGAGATTAGATGCTTTTATACTCGTAGTTACATAAAATGTTTTCGCTTAAATAAAATTAAACTAAAATATTTAAAAATTAAAAATACAAAAAATTACAAACATTTTTTTCATAAAATACACAAGTATCCATTTCATTACTTATCAATGATGTTGTGCGAATGACTGTGCAGTCGGCAACCATTCGCTGCAGAACTTCTTGAAGCACTGCAGCGATGTCGACCATTGAATAAATAATGGTATTTAATTCAAAAGTTTGTTGAGGAATAGCTGTAACTACCCTCAAATACAGCTGTAATCTCTGGGGAGAACAGGTAAATGGTCTTTTTGGCGTGTATTGTGTGCATGATAGTCACGGGACCACTGCAGTTTATCAAACAGATAGGTAGGCACCTTCGAATTCATCAAATTGTACATTTGAAATAATTAAATAAAAAATAATAATTTATGACTGTTTGACAGAAATTCAGAAAGATCGTCCGCATTGAGGAAGACATACCAACACTGCGACTGAAAATGCAAGCGGCGGCTCTCAAGAAGAAGAATGCCGTGTAAGCGCTGATCTGCCGACGTCAACACGAAGTCCAACCATCATTCTGGGGTCCATTTGGTAAGGATTCTCTCGATTGTCTTATTCAACATCGGCACGCCAACGCGCCCAGTACTTTAGAGTTAGGAATTGATTCCGGTACCTTTTTTCTCGAAACTTGGCTTATGATATGGTTTTTCCTTTGTTACTCAGGATGCTAATTCTTCCTCATAAGCTTTCAGTCCAGTTTGTTGAGCAGGTCTCCCTTAAATATGTCCAGTTTTATCAATTCTAAGTGGCTGTTCTTTTTAAGTCATCGGCGTACCTCACCCGTGGGCTATCTTTGTTTCTCGTTCTCATCCAAGGACGCCATCAACTTTTACTCCCAGCAATCATAAAAATGCCAAGTGAATAATTTGTAATATCTCAAATTTTTAAATATTAAGATGCTTTTTATCTTTATTCTATTGATAGAGACTAATCCTCCAGCCCTTTCCAAGGTTTTGATCGTCATTCATATAGATCTTTGGCTTTTCAATTGATTTCCCTAGTTTCATTTCCTTGATCCATACTTTTCCTACTATTTTGACATATCCATTGAAGAGATAATAAATAGATAAACAATCTATACCCAATGAAAAGGATGTGTATAATATCTTTCAACCTCCACACTCCAGACAGCCAATGAATTTCATAAAATTTAGAATTTGCCATTTGAAAAAAATTGATCACATTTCGACTCAAGAAAATTTCCTTCACTTCGACTCATCAAGCACATGTCTATTGGTTTATACCATAGATAAGAGAAACGATGGGAGAACAGGGGCAAAAGCACTGCCTACCTTGCTCACATCAAAATATAAGTTGAAAATGTATAAACTTATTGCAAGAAATCAATCTACACTTTCAAAAGTGCGCGTTCCAAAATCGCTCTACTATACATGTCAAAACCAGGAAATAAATATACAAAATAACGTACGAGTACATGTCAAATATACATAATCAAATGCCAACTGTACTATACACAAAAATGTACGTGTATGCGCAATGCGCATTCAAGGGAAGACTCGTTTGTGTTAGTGTCGAAAATGGCCGTGCCTTCCCGTATACATCACAATTGTAATTCCCGTATACAATCATTGCCATATGTTGGTACCTCTGTTAATTAATACAACTTTATTAGTTGTAATAATTATTAAATTGGCATTATTTCATGCCATCGAAAAAATATGGAAAGTTTATGTATCCAGTAATTGGCTGATAATGTGAATTAAAGAAGTGGTTATTTGGGTATTTGATGTGGCAGATAAACCTAACCAACATCAGATAAAGCCAGCAGCTTAGCCATTCTTAGCAAAATTTATCACCTCTCTCGAAAGTTTTTTTTCTAACATCAATTACCTCGCTGTTTTTCCTACTGCCTACCCCGATTAAAAACTTTGCGTACGCTAAGCTACGATGTTTGATGTGTATGTAATAACGATTCGTGGCCCATCTACCTTGTTCCTTTAATCCATTTATTTATTTATTCTTAAATTTAAAAAACAAAAACAAAAACATTAGCCACTCATCTCACTGGGACAGTCCTATGTTGAGATGAGCGGCTTCACAGTTTTACTGAAATGATATGTTACAATTTTTTTTTAAATCACACCAAAGTTATTCAGTCTATAAACTATAAAATCTATAGTAAATCTTTAAGTTTTTTTAATCATTTATAGATTAGAGCAATAATAATTTCATTGTAACCCAAATAACTATCATAGAGTATCCGTGTTCCAATTAGTCACGATCATAGGGTGACCATATCTTTGTTAAGAAGACGTAGTGAGTAAATAATAATAGGTAAATAATAATAAGTAAATAATAATCAGTAAATAGTAATAAGTAAATAATAATACAAGAATAAAAATGAAAGTAAATATGAATAAGTTTATTAATCTATGGTTTCTATCTTCAGTGGACCTACTCTTCATTTGAATCATTATAACCTGGTGTATTTCCCTTTCCAGTTTAAACTTGTGCGACCACAACGGGGCGGCAACAAAAATCGTGAAAGGACAATAATAAAATCGACGATGTCAAACATTTCACGTTTAACAAAAGAATCTTTAAGTTTCATATCATAATAATGTTATTTAGAGGAATCTCGTTTAGTACTAAGTTTATAATTTATTTTATAAGTTTGTCGATGATGACAGTAGACTATTAGATTTTTAGCAAATTGACGTTAATAATAGTAGTAATTTTATTTTCCAATTTTTCCATTTCACCACAAATACAATCACCACTTCACGAAAACTCAACATTCCACAGACGACCAATTTTTAAATGTTTTTTCAATCATTTTGTATTTTTTTTTTTACATTTAATCCGAATATCTAAAGACCACATTTTAATAAGTTAAATTTATTATTCTTTCAAAAGCTGTGCTATACTACAAGGTAATTGATCAGTTTTTTTTTTAAATGTGGTTAGTGTGGATATCTTTGGTTATGTGTGTTTGTTTATTTATTTTATTTTTAAGATATTTTGTCTAAGGTTATTCTGTAATTTTTAATTTAACATTCGCTAACTGTAAGAGTAACGATAAGATGCCAAAGACGATATTGCATAAATAGTAAGTTAATATTTTCGAAAATTTTCGACGATTTTTCAATTATGATGACACGGTATTTTGAAAATATAGGAAATTATACAAATTTTATGAAATTTACACATTTGGGTATTTAGTGACATCCAAATTTAAATGCGTATCAAAAATGAATTCGGGTGTATTTGCTTTGTCTATAAAAATAAAGCCAATCCGTCTTACTTATTAGATTCTTACGGCCTGCAGATAAGTAAGGCCTGTTTTTATATCATATCTACACTGTGGTTATAAGCCAGGTTTGTAGCTATTCCTATTCCGAGATTACGCGCAGTGTAATAATATTTACGCCTCATTTATATAAGTAATTCGGGCGGTATATTGGCTAAAAATCAATTAAAAATTCGAACACTGTAATAAAATGAAGTTATATAAAAAGTATTCTAAATTATAAAATTATTTTGCAAAGTATTTTTTTTATGTAGCTAATTATGCAATATTCCTAGGCTTAGTCAAATATTATTATTAGTTTTCTTTGGTTCATGGTTTTAAATAGTTTCGGACGTTCGAGTTTAAAAACAATTGTGTAAAAAACTGAAGAAACTTTAGCTATAAGATTAGTTTTATTTGAAATAATATTATTTTTATACAAGTACCAAATATGTGCGTGATTTTAGAATGAGTCTTAAATCGTTAATTAACACTTTTAACCTTTTAAATCGCAATAATCCATTATTTATTTACCTTATAATATTTATTTTAATATTTAAACAGACATTAAATTTGTTAATACTTTAAAAGCTTGGAATTACATCTTATAAAGTTATTAAAAATGTCTTCCATCTTTGTAGATGTATTTAATTATATAAGTGTGTAGAAAATTGTTTTTCAAAGGCGCTAAATGTAAAAACGTGCTTCCAATATCCATATAAATAATATAATATCAATGTATTTAGACAATTAAATATTATATTCAATAAATTATATTAAAACATGTATTTAAAATCATTATATTAATAGTTTTAGTGTCATTGTATCGAGAATTAAAAATGCTTCCAAGTTGTGTTCTCAAGTATTTTCATATTAATTTATCATAATGTTTAATTAGTTATTATTTTTAATTTAAAAAATAAGCACATATAACCAAAGTGTCCATTTTACAATTTTATTTCGCACTTTTTTTTGTTAAATTAAATAAATAAAAAATTTTATATTCATGATTAAATTGAAAAAAACTTGAGAAAGTCGTGGAATCAAATATTTTTTTCGTGTTTTATATTAACAGACATTTTTACTGTACGCATGAGAGAGCGAGAATAAAGTACTATAAAATAGTGTGACCGATTGTCCAATGTCTCTTCTACATCACCTGTTACATTGACTGTTAATGTTTTATAAGGTGGGTTGTTCCCGATACTATCCTCATCATATTCTTTTTATGAAGCGTATTTTCGTTCTGTTTTCCAGTTTCTTCGATTGTGAATGTGAATATTCACTTAAGCGTTTGAATGTCATTTTTTAATAAATTTAATCTGAGTGGATACAAAACCTTCTGAGAGGTACATATAAACAGTTAATTTTGTATGAGTGTCCTGAATTTTGAGTGAATGTTTAAAATATAATTTAATTTGAATATTAGCCCTTATTTTCAGATTGTGTACGACAATAAATTGAGTTTGTAAAATCTCTCGATGTTTTCTGAGTAGACATGGACATTTTTTATCGCACATGTAAGAACTGTATTTGAGTTTTTTTCTTTGGAAGATTATAGTATCACACAAATCTAACGTAAATAATGAACACTGTTAAAACTATAGATTTATATTAAATGTTTCAGTAAATTATTCGTACAAGAGCATTTTGAAATAGAAATGATCGAGTTATATGATATGTAAATAGATTAAATATAATTAATAGTTTACATTAAAATCATACCATGTTTCAAGTATATCTTACTAGAGGGTTACTCAACAATTTTACTATATTTTGAATACGAAATACCACAAATCAGTTCTCATCAGAATATTATTATTTTTTTTTTCTAAAATTTTCATCCATATTTTAAAAAATTAGATGATATAAAATTTAATGTAGCCAAGCAGTATAATCAAGAATAAACCATATATGCCATATTCATCTCCTGGCAACATTATAAAGATCAGCTGTGAACTGACAGGCGATTTATCTTGATATTTTGTTTCATCACGTTGGGGTCACCAATGTAGTCATCACAGTATAGGGAATTCTTATAATTAAAGAGGTTTAACTTTATGTAATTTATTTGTACACTGTAAGCGAGCTGTGCATCCCAGAATGTGCTTGGCTATACCTCCAATTACAAAAATTCACCTGCTGTATGTTAAAAACATTGTATTTAAAAAGGATTTCATATCAGATCGCAATGGTTTCGGTGGGTCATCAGTCTGGTCCATTGATCCTCTGAATTTGATGGCATCTAAAGCGGCCAAGGTCATTATTTCTGAGTTCGGTGGCTTCAGAAATCTAGGGCATGGCTTCTGTGTTGTATGTAATTCATTGATCCCTATACATGCATCGTGATAATTTAACTTTGTGTGATAAATTGAGAGTTGTAACACCAAATTAGAAAATTTCACCATACTGAAAAACACCAGTCATCACATTTAACAATATCAATATATTTTATATTATAATACAACAAATGACTGTTGTAATTATTCTTACAATATATACCCATCTAAGTGTTTTAATCATTGTTATAATTCATTCCGACCTAATTGCTGTAATCAATCGATCAATTCAAACTGACAGAGAATGTTCTAACAATTGTAATTGTTGTTACGATTCATATCGACCTGAATGTTGAAATTAATCTTAAAATTCATACCAATCTAAATGTTGTAATCATTCTTGTAATAGATTATACCCAATATGAATGTTGTAATGATTCTTACGATACCCAACCGAAAAATGTAATAACTCTTACAATGCATACCCACCTGAATGTTGTAATAATTGTCTAGCCTCTTTTCGTGGTTAATAAAATATATGTTAATCAAATGGCTATTTCATTGTATATAATAAGATATAATATGCTTACTTTTACTGTATATAGTTGTCCGCGCCAGTATGTCATCGATCTGCCCAAGGTTGTAAATCTTGGACTTTTAGATGGATTGAATACGTCGAGAAATCTTGATGTGGATGGGTGATTGTTGTTCTTTAGATAAAAAAAACACTATCCCAATCAACTTGTATCCTTTAATTGAAGCAATTTTCCCAACAAGCCCTCCATTGATATGCTTGGTGTAACCCTAAGTGACCAGCTCAGGTATGAGGACTCCTTCGAAGCCAGAATAAAGTTAGTAAATAGCCTCTCAGGAGCTGGGCGTATTGTACAGGGCCCGCAGATTCTTAAATAGTACACAACTGCTGATACTGTACAAATCGCAAGAGCGCCCCACTGTAGAATTTGGCAGCCACTCCTAGTCGGGAGCCCTAACATATCTGAAAAAACCGTTGCCTCTGTGCGGAAACGGGCGGTCCGTTTGATAGATTCGCCTATCTTAACAAACGGATTGCAATTTTTGGAGTACAGACGTCAGGTGGGAATGCTGTCCTTGTTCTACCGGTATTTTAATGGAAGATGCTCTGAGTAACCAGCGTTATTGATCCTTTCGGCACCGGCGCATAGTCAGGAAACACAAAGGCCAAATGCGCGCCCAACATTTGCACACGGCTTACATTTGTCACAGGAGAACGGATCGCTTCTACGACTCGTTATTCTGCCGACCTCTGTATTTCCTCCATTCTACAACATGGGTCTCTTCAATACCCAAGTTCACTCCTTCCTATCCTCTAAAAGACCCTCCACACAGCATCCCCAAAGATGATATAGGCCTTTAGGGAAATTATTTCCTTCTTGACCTCGTATGTGGAATTACCTTAAGCATATACTGAAATTACTCCCAAAAAATAAAATGAATCTGTAATAGTATGTGTAGTGATCATTTTGAATCTTTGTCTACCAATAAGGGGGTGTATGATATTGAACCTTGTTTACCAATAAGGGGGTGTATGATATTGAATCTTTGTTTACCAATAAGTGGGTGTGTGATATTGAACCTTGTTTACCAATAAGGGGGTGTATAGTATAGAAAGTTCCAAAAAGAACCACTTAAAACACCATGGTTCACTGAAGTCAATCTGATGAGGTGGGAAATCGGAATCATTTTTAGATTCAGATCCGGAGGCGTATTTACAAAACCTATACCATTTCAGTCTCGGCTAGCCGCGCACTAGGCAGCCAGGCTGCGGCGGCCAATAGCTCCTCAAATTTGTATGAAAATGTATTCAAGTGAAGGCACTAGGCAGCCAGATATCGTTGGCTGCGGGAGCCAGTCGAAACATGTCGATAGGCAGCCAAGTTCGACGTATGGAAATATATGTGACTGCCGCAGCATCCTGGCTACAAAGCCTATACGATTTCAATCACGATGACGACTGTAGAAGAGTAGCTTTCATTTATGCAAAATCGTGAAAATATCTGGTCTATTAGATTTCAGAAATTATCATTTTGAAGGCCTATACAACATGGTCAGCAATGGAATAAAATTAGCAGCCTACTAGGATTAGAAGAAGAAGACAGGTGTCGGCCGTTAAGGCGGGAATGGGACTACTCCTCGTTCGAGTGAGAAAAGACTTATATAACGACTGCTTGTTACAGGAACTTATTATTATTTAACGTATCGTTCAATCTCAATAATAAAGTCTATTGCGATTTCAGTTAATTTCTGTAGTTGCATTTCTACTATTAAAACGAACAGAATGCATACTTTTGTTTTCGTATTCAAAATTCGCCCTTTTTAAAATACGAGGTTATATTCTTAAGCTGGTTTAAAT
>JAHDVE020007790.1:0-58850 GCA_022606495.2 Halesus radiatus
GAGATGCATTTTCGGTCTTAAAGAATAAAGCAGATACGCATATCAGCGCTGGCACTGCAGATACCGCTAAAGATATCATATCTCCATTGTTTCCCCATTTAAACTTTTTATAATTAATAGAAATCAAAAGGCCGCAATAAAGAACAGTCAACTTAAACCACACTCTAAGCAGAGAAACTAATTTATCTTCTAGCCATTTAGAAGCATTGTGAATGACTTTACTCTGATTAGAAGCGAGGTTCTTGGGAATTTTTGCCAGCAAGATTAGTACAGAAATACAAATAAATACCAAGGTTATCGCTTGTCCATCGTGTGCGAAGAAGGATTGGATTTCGGCAATATGAAGTCTCCCAGTGGTTCTGGAGGAGTAGTCAGTGGGAAAGAGGAGAAACAAGGAGATAATCCTGCTAGGGTTGGTATTAAGAAGTCGGAGGAAAATATTCTATAGCCTGTAAGGATAAACGTTGTTGATGAAATAACACATTGAAAGTATCTGAAGCCCTTCGATAGTCGAAAGCAAAATTGTGTTGTGTTTTAGGAGCAGTTCCAATAACATGCATAATACCACTGTACCTAATATCATGTACTAAATCATGTCTTTCATCCCAACTAAAGGATCATCTTTGCCACAGCCTTGCATGTTCTCATAACTTTAAGGGAGACAGTCACAAATTCCAAAGTTAGGGATCATCTACCGATCAGATCCGCAGGTAACACATTCGTCGAAACTGGGGCCACTGCAAGTATTGCATGAATAGTGACAGATCAAACACACATCTTGGAAGGGAATATATGGAACAGGGCATGTCCAACAAAGTAAGTGTGGGGTGTTGATTGCTTGAAAATTTTGATCACAAGTTGCGATACATCGGGTTTGGTTAATGTCAAAGTAGAGGGCAGAGGCACATTTAATACACCCTGTAGCAGTACCATCGCTACATGTTGCACAAGAAGAATCACATGGCTGACAAGCATGGGTAATGGGATCACTATAAGTGCCGTCTTGACAAATCTCAGTGCATGTCGAATTTTATAGGTTAAAACCAGTCACACATCCGGTGCAACTGAATTCAGTGTAATTGGTGCAGGAAGTACATGAACTGAAACAGGAGAGACATGTGTTAAGAATAGTGTCTAGATAGGTGGCCCCTGAACACGATAGTGAGCAAATGCCATTGTTTAAACCATAACCAACGGAACAGGAGAGGCATTCGCTTGAGGTGCAGGAAGTACAGCCAAGATTGCACGCTGTGCATACAGTGGCGAGGTCGTAGGATCCAGAAGGGCAGTTGAGGACACAACTTAAGCCGTCAGTCAAATACCCAGCAGGGCAGGACGAGACGCAAGTATAGCTCAAAATGAAATAACTTGATGCGCAGGATAAGCAGGCTGTATTTAGATTCGAATAGCATGTGGCGCAGTTCATAGCACAACTGTTACAGGTATGAGTAGTTTCGATACCAAAAGCACTGGTGGGACAAGCTGCGACACAAGTGGTTCCGGAAAGGAGAAGTCCTGAAGAGCAGGCAGAGCATTGATTAGGATTTGGTCCGGAGCATGTGTAGCATGTAATATCGCAAGACAGACCTACAGCTGTGATATTGGAGGTGTTCAAGTAATATCTGTTAGCGCAGGCCGAACAAAATGATGCAGACAATGAGTTGCCTGTACATATGGAACAGCCAGTAGCACATGGTTGGCAGACAGAACCATCAGAGTAACTAAAGGAAAAGTATAATTACTTAGTTAAATATTTAACAAATAAGAACGATATAAATATATAGATAAATATGCATATAAATAATTCTATAGAATAAACAAATAAAAAAATGGATTTTTAAAAAAAGGATCTGATTTAATTATTACAATCCTGCATCGCAACTTGGGTTTTTACAACTGATACAAGTAGAGGTAACGCAAACAGCTATCACCTCGGGCAGAAACCCACCGCTACATATGCATGTCGAATATCCGTTGCCCAAAGAGGTCGAAATCAGGTTGGGGACAGCAGGACAGCTCAAGCATCCTGTCGATCCATTACAAGTAAGACATTCTCCTGAACACAAGTCCAAAGTTATGGTGACGTCTCTAATGCCCCAATATTCCCCTTCATATTCATCGAGGTCTGTCATTAAATCTAATCTCAACGACGTGGCGGTATGGGTAACATTTTTATCGAACAACACATACCCATCATTATAAGCGGAGTTGGTTGTGTCTAGCGCAGGGTTAGGAGTTCCGCAAATGTCTGATCCCTCCCAAGCCTCGTTCCAGACGTACAATATCTCTTCCTGCCCATCGATTATCACAGTCATTCTTTAATTGTCCCAGCTATCTATTTTAAATATCTTGATTTGCACCCTCGCTGACCAATGAGGCGGTAAGGAAGTGTAAGTTTTCGAAAGACTTGTTGGATTGATTAGCGGGTCTCCGTGAAATTTATTATAGCCTACATTAATTTACGTGAGAAAGAAACAAAAAGTTGATAAGTCCAATAAAAAATCAATCAAACAAGTTTTGTTATGTATATTGTTTTTCATAATTAAAATATTTTTTGGGTTGCTAATATAATGAAAATACCTCCAAAGATGCTAATCGAACCACAGGTGGACACAAGATCAAATGTTGGCGGCGATGTGCCGCCGATAGTCCAAGATGTTGTATCTGCGTCTGTGAAGGAGTTTGAATGAAATTAGTTGGCGATTTCAACAATGGATGTGATTGCAATTTCAATCAATAATAGAGAGCTTAATAATCGAGGGAACATAATATGTATGATATATATTTTTTACAATTGATTATTTATTGGTATTGTTTTTTATTACACAAGGATATATTTAAAAACAAAATCCAACATTTATTTGAGAGATGTCTTTATATTTAATATGGATAAGGGAGTATTTATATGATGAATAAAATATCTATTTACATTTAATAGAATTTATACAATATCTTTTTTAAAATCAACTTACGTCTTTAAACAATATTTTTTCATAATACATTAGAAACTTATCGTGTTCATTCTGTGAAATGGTGTATAGGAGGTAGGTTGCATATTTTTAAAAATCCCCTCTAAATCATAAAATATTGATCATTCTGGACTGACGACTCTACTTCTCGAAACCACATCCACCCGTAACCATATATTTATTATCACTAACATTAAAATATACATATCCGTATTAAAGAAACAATAAATTTCATAGTTTTTATTTTTACTAAATATATATTTTAGATAACTAAATTAATATAATAAGTATAAAACAATATTAATCCACATATTTATTATTAGATTTCAAGTCACAAATGTCATTAGACGGCAGCCGACAAACTCTGAATTAACCAAAACAGAACATCGTTGAGAAACTCATTGATGAAAACTGGCGAGGCGAGGAGGACTACAAGAAACTTATCGTGACTCTCGAAACTCAAAGCGAGCGATACCGCAACTAACTTTATGAATTGGGTGAAACTGTCAACAAGATTCTTGATAAGGCCAAAATCAAGAAGGACAACACCCCCACCCTTGAGAATCAATTATAGGTCATAAAAAAATAACTAGAGAACGCTAATAAATTCATCGAAATCTACAAAAAGCAACTCAAAGCTATTCAAAAACATGAGCCCACTACGCAACAGATTGAAGTAATTGCCCAAGGGGATGAAGCGATAAAATTGAAGCAGAAGGAGTTGGAGGGTCTAAGGAAAGAAGTAAAATAATTGAGTCTGAAGAACAAGGGACTAGAATATAAGTTATTGGAGTATGGTAAGCGTGGAAAGGCCAAAAGCATCGACAATGCAGCCAGGGAAATGAAGGATGCGCTGCTTGAGAACAAATTACTAAAAAAGAAATTGGAAGAGTTGGAACATCAGGAGAATCGAAGGGAATAGTCCAAGAAGGAGTACGCCAAAAAAGAGCAGGAGCTGGAAGCAAAAATCTCAAAGCTTCCTTCGATTCAACGCAAGCCAAGCGCCAGAATATCGACATCACTTCCAAAACTTGAGGCCGAAAAGAAAATTTATGCAAAGTGGTTGGACACCCACAAGAATAAAGGGCATTAAAAAACTGAAAAGGAGATTGAGGATTTGGATAAGATCAACAAACTGGTGGCTGAAAAAATTCAGAACACAGCCAGTGAAATAAAGACAATTCAGGATCAGATCGCTAGACTTCAAGAGAAGGTGACCCCTGCAGAACTTGAGAAGGTCAAGCTCCAGCAAAAGAAAGAGGAGGAGAGCAAAAAGAAGACTAAGGACTGGTCGGGCAATTGCGGTACCAAAGTGCGTCGAGCCAGAAGAGACTGGGTCGGTAGATTCGACGGAATGCGATTCTCAGATTCCCGTCTCGTGCGGGAAGAGTCTCGACTATTCAAAATTGTGAATAGTACCAGCGGTTACTATCGGTTCTCTTACTACTCTCTGAAAGACAAAAATAAAATATTCAATCCGCCTCTGCCATTCTAAACCACTTCGATGAAAGGGAAAGAGACCACGTTTACAGTGGAATATCCCGACTTCATAAAGTATTTGAAAGTAAAAATCAACCTGAAGAACAATCGTATTTTCTACATGGAGGCTGTATCCAACTTAGGCATCTCCGCTGAGTTTCTGGAGACCATTGATACGAAGGAGAGTAAGAGTCCGGCAAAGGGAAAAGAAAAAGACAAGACAATGAAAGAGACCCCAAAAGAAGAGGAAAATGATAATTTTGCGGAAAGTATATACAGTTTCGACATTAAATCATCGGAGGCTCCAGCAGCGTTATTTGGGTCATACCACGTGAAAAATGATGAAAAGAAAAACAGCATATCAGTCTATCTGGAAGGATTAGGAGTCGAACTGATTGAAGACTTTGTTGAAGAGCGACTTTGAATTTAATAATTTAATCATTTAACGATATTGGTTACATCGCAATTAGCAATGTGTAACATTATTAATACTGAATAAATGGATACATAAAAGAAAAAATACACTGGAAATTTTTTGTTGGGAGTATTTTAACAGTGTATGTTATATTTATTAAACAATTGACAATGCTTCAAGTGCCTTCTTGGTTTTTATTCAGCCGAATGCGGATTTAACAAAACTGAAATATAGTTATTAAACAATTAATGATTAATATTTGAAAAAAGTAATTGTATTTACTAGTGGCCAGGTCCAACAGACGCACTCTTTTCTTTAAATCGATCGTCTCGACTAAACGGTAGTATGTTATTCGGGTTGTGTTTTAGATCATCTAGTATATAATCAGGTTATTCGAATAAAATTGAATCGGAATATTACATGTTCCTGGACCTGGATTGGAGTCGTACTTATATTTAAGCCTGACATCTTTTCCGGCGCTTGGGCTCTTCGAATCCCGATACTTAGATATAAAATAGTGGCCTGTTCTCTGCATCGAATCGTTAGGAGTATATTATCCCGGTCCCAAAGCCAGCTTTGATGAATTTGGATTCACCTATCTACGGAGTCCAATTGAACAGGATCGTTTGCGAGTAACGAGTTATGAGTCCGCTTCGTAGATCCCAGGCGGAGGCACTAATTTTTTAATACTGTCCTCAAAAATATGAGGCCGAGGAGAATCTGCGAATGCATAGCCTTTTTGATTGAGGATATTGTCGATAAATACGCTGGGCTGGTGATATAAACCAGGAGGGGACTGGTTTTTGTTAATCCAACTAATGCGATTGCCAAAGCCTAAGCTTGGTGCTCTCGGGGTGTTGATATCTTTGGGGGTGTAATACGATTGTTTGCATCTATAATTATTGAAAGGGGACCGTTTTAAGAGTGTTACGGGAGTTCTAATGTGGGTGAAAATCTTTATGTCTTTGGGAAAGAATAGAAGTTTTGATGTCGTGCCGAGTTTATAGGTTGGTTGTACATCTGTAGATACCCGATATCTATAAACAGTAATATTATATTTATTGTTATAAAACCAATAAAACTTATTTATATTATTGTTTGCAAATTACTGTTTTTTTATTGAAATATTGCCTATATGTTTTTGCTTACTTATGACTTATATTTTTTAGAACAACACAAAACTTTCAATATCAGAATAGATCAAATATACTTTGAAGAAAATTTTATATATCTTTTATTACTAATAACTATTCAACTCAGATATTATTAAGCAGAACGTTTTCTTAATAATAAATAACATTACCAATTATACACATAAAAAATATAACCAATAACCCTTGACAAAATAATGGAGAAACCTTCGTCAGTGTTGACCCACTTCGACACCTTCAATAATATACTGTCCTACCTGTCCATCCGGGACAAACTCAGCGTGGCCGCCACCAACAAAGAGATGTCGTACATTGTTAGTGAGCACATCCACCTCTACCTCAGCCGCAACGGTCTCCCCCGCCTCCCCGACAGAAGCGGCCCTTCCCTCCTCAAGTTCTACCTCAACCGCAACCTCAGGGTCGTCAAACTGCCCTCCCTCTTCTCGGCCGGCAAGGAGGAGTCCACCCACTACAACTTCCTGCGGGGCAAAGTCATCGTCCGCGTCTGCACCGGCAAGACCTTCACCGCCTTCCTGGACTCGAAGGGCCTCCTCTACTACACCAAGACCGCCATGCTGACCGTGAAGTTCAACGCCAACGTCAAGCTCGAGACCATCCCCAACGTCAAAAAGGTCTACACCCGATCTGACCGGATGCTGGTCCTCACGCAGTCCCACACCGTGCTCATCGTCACAGCGGCGCCCGAGCCAGACCAGGTCGTGGCGAGCCAGGAGACGCTCCCCTTCACGAAGTTCATGCCGGTCGAGAACATGGCCGTCTCCAACACCTACGCCGTGATCAGTTTCGGCCGGGCGAGTCTGTCGGCAGTCAGGAAGGTGGTGCTGGGCGACGAGAACCCGCTCGACGAAAAGGTGGAGGAGATGACGCAGAACTATGTGAAGCTCATCGCCATCAACCTCGAGAGCTGGAAGACGACCACCATCCGCTACTACCACGACGCCATCAAGTCGATGTGTGTGGGCTACAACTGCGCGTACTTCGTGAACGCCGAGAACCGCCTGCACCAGTGCGACCTCAACCACCTGAACGAGGGGCAGACCGAACTCATCACCAAGCCCTTCGCCCCGCTGGAGCACAAGAGCATCGTCCGAGTGGAGTCCGGCTTCCAGTACTTCGTGGCGCTGAGCCGCAAAGAGAGGCCGATTTCCAAGTGGGACACCGAGGAAGTCGTGACTTGGCTGCGCTCGGAAGGCTTCGACGACTACATCAACATCATCAGGGCGGAAAAAGTAACCGGGCGAAGACTGGTCGATATGGACAAGCGGTACATGGAAGACGTGCTCGGCATCACGAACGTGCTGGTCCAACAGAAAATTACTGCCAGCATCGAGGAGAAGGAGAAGGTGAGCTACAAGGAAGACGAGCTGTACGGCTGGGGCAAAAACGAGACGGGGCAGCTCTGCAACAACCACACGAACTTCGCGAATATACCGATGAAGATGAAGCTGCCCGAGCTGTCGAAGTACGAGTACATTGAAGACATTGTCCTGGGCTGGTACAACACCTGTCTGAAGACCAGCGCCAACCGACTCTTCGTGAGTCTGATGGACTACGTGGAGAAGAAGGACAAAGAGGAGGACATCTCCGACGAGGAGGTCAAGCGAGAGATGGAGAAGGAGAGGAAGGCCGACCGCAGGAGGAAGCAGAGCGAGGCCGACGAGGCCAAAGAAGCCAGAGAGGCGAAGGAAAAGCCCAACCCGAAGCACAAAGAGAAGAAAAAGCAGGAGAAGTCCGGCAAAGACGACTACATCATCAAGGAAGACAACCGGAAGAAACACGAGAAGTTCGAGGAAAGTCCCCGGTGGCTCGAGTACAAGGGCACCAGGCCATTCCACGTGGACACCGCGAAGGACACGCTGTTCATGGTCCAGCTGGCCTTCCGCGAGGAGGAGAGCAAGAAAAAGATCAGGACGGCCAAGGCAGCCATCGACAAGATCCTGTGGGACCCCAAGCTGAACAAGGCAGAGTTCAAAGTGGGCCACTTCGACAAGTACATGGGCATGTTGGAGACCACGATAGTGGACTACGAGAGCAGCCAGATCAAGGAGCACAGGGTCGTCTACCTGAAAAGGAAGGACGAGCTGGTGTGGCATCGCGAAGACAGGATCGATCTGTTGTGAGCGAACTGGGCGATATCGCTACAGGAGAGGTCGTCTACTCTTTTTTAAATTAAAAACCCTGATACTATTTCATCGACCATTGGATCGAGTTGTTTGTAAATTTTATTTTGAATATTGAGTTGTAAAGTAGGAAGAAATCTTAGAAGCAGATAGAAAAATGAAATAAAGGAAAATTGTCATAGACACACATCCTTTCCCAAACATTGTCTTCGAGACGAGGACATGCGCGGAAGGGAAGAGTGTGTCTGTCTGGGCTTCTCAGGCCGGACGTCCTCCTTCCCACTTTTTAAAGGACGAGTTCATCGGGTCTGTGGCCACGCTCTCCGTTTCGGAGATACCGATCGACTCCTTCCGGACTGGCGCCATGTTTTCGGGCTCTGTGACGGCCTTCACGTCATGGCTGCAGTGGTTCCCTTTCCGCAGGTCGACAAAAAGCTGGAGGAAGTTGCTGGCCTTGATGTTGCGGGTGTATTTCCATCTACAGTTGAGAATAAAAAAAAATAAAAAAAAAGTAAGAAAATTTAAGAGAAATGCATTACAGTTGATCGTAAGACTTGAGGGACTGCAGGAAGGCTGTCGTCTGGTCCTGAGGCAGTTGGGTGACGGAGACATTGTTGGCCGGCCTGAGCTGTCTGTGGACTAGAGTCTTCTCCTGGGTCTGCTCGAGTGGTGTGACTTCCAGGCGGTGGTTAGCATTGGTTAGAAAATCGGATGACAGATCCATTTCATCGTCTAGAAAGTGGAAGCAAAGAGGTTATTGAAAGAGTAAAAGACAAGTAAAAGAAAAAATGTATAAAAAAAATGGATATAAAAAAGGGTCGAGTAAGAAATCGGAAGGAATCGTCGCTAATGGAGTGCCTGAGCTCTAAAAGCATCAGACAGAGGAGAGACCTTATGTTTAGAGGCAAACAATATTTAGAGCATGCTCATAATTTCGGAGAGACAATTGGGTAGGGATATAATTTTGAAGTTGGTCGTCCTCAGAAATCAAAAGGAAATCTAAGAGGATGCTAAAATTTAAACATGTGTAGTCTGATGACCCGAAATGCCAGTATATTTCCAGTAGAGTTGATAGAAATTAAATTAAGGAAAACTGCGCTTTTTGCGTATCTTTTGAGAATATCTTAAAATCCCGAATTCCTACCTCGACCCGAAATGATACAGCCGTAACAATTTATTTAAATCTGTGGAAAGTGGGTGTTTTTTGAATTCATACCTTAACTGAACGAAACCCGGTTCTCCTTCTTCGAACTTTGTTTCGCCTGTCCCGCTCCCCTCTGCTTCTTCTCCAGTTTGTTGAAGAATTTCTGGGCGTGCGACCGGATCTGCGAGCCCGACCGGCTTTTGACGACGGACTCGATCTTCTTCCAATTCTTCCCGAAGAGCTTCAGTCCTATAAATTTTCATAAAAAATAATATTCGGTTTTTGTCTGCGGTTATTGAGGGGAAAAAGCCGATCAGACACCCAAAAACTATGAAATAGTCGCAGTTTTGGGTGTGAGATCGGATAGAGGTTTCGGACACAAAAACGATGTGTGCTTTTCTATGGGATTCTGGCTGAATTACCTTCAAGGAAATTGGTGTGCTCCTCTTTGGTCCACCTGCCGTTGAATTTGTTGCCGGCGTGGTCGTGGCTGGATTCGATTGACGGATGTTCCATTTCGTTGTAGATTTGAATTTGTTACTTATTTTAGCTTTTTCTTTAATTTTTATTTATTTACTAATTTATTATAACTTTTGATGGGACGATCTTTTTTTTCTTTATTGCATTCGATATGCTATTTTCGAGTATTTAAATCTTTGTTTTGCTATTCGGCTTTTCGGGGACGACTGAACTATTTTTAAAATGCGAAAAGAGTATTTTTGTTGTTGTTGGTATTTTTGAGAATAATAAAAATAAACAGATTTTTAGGAATATCCGTAACGATTACTTAAATAGACTTAATTTTGAATTCGCCAACTTAATTTTATTGGCTGTTGCACTTCCGCTATTTATGTATTTTTTCTTCTTCTTCTTAGTTTTATTATCGCATTTTTTTTATCGGTGGTTGTTTGTTTATGATGATGAAAGGAGCACTCCCTTCACTCGATTGTGTGGACGGTAAGCAACAGCGAGTCTCGTCGTTATAGCCATTATTGTTTATGATGTTCTGGCTTTCTCGGGGTCATTGATATTATTAGAATTATAACATTTTTTTTTTGGGTGGAATCTTCAGAAGGTCTCTGTTTTCAATTCACTACACCTGGTAGTCATCTTGGCGGACTGTCAAACAGAGTGATTTAGAATTACAAACGGGACTGTCCTGGTGGTTTGACTTGCTTCAATTATGGTGCAATTATCAGAATGTGAGAGGACACACAACCGACTCCTCTTGATGGAAGAGGGCTCTGTGTTCAGACGAGAAGCAGGAGATGAGCAGGACGTTGCCGAAAGTCGATCGAACCTGCACAAATATTAAAATAGTCAACTCCATTCGGAATGCAAAATCCACAAAAGAAATTGGTATTGAAAACAGTCGACTGTTGAAAAAATATCCAAAACCGAATTCTCGACCGCCCAGCCAAAATGATGCCGGGACTCTGCCGGATGGACGATCTGATGTTTACCTGAACGGACGAGATTCAATATTCTTTCGAGCGTATTCTCCATATGTCCAGTTTTCTGGATTTGAGTGTATTTTCTTAAAATACACAAAATAATAATAAAAAAAAGAATAGAATTTCAAAAACAAAAACAATAATCGTTTGCCGATACAGCTCCCCTCTTTTTGTTTATAATAAGATTTAAAATAAAAAATAACCAAAAACACCACCACTTCGAGGCAGAAAAAGTAACCTCACCCACAAAAATAACAAAATCCGGAGACGAAACGCACATGAGCAAATTCTTGGAGAGACTTCTGACTCAGCCTATCGAGCATCTTGTGATCACAAACAAGCGACTTCCCAGTCTCGAGGTGCTCCGACTCTATCGGGAAGTCCTCAAGTTCACAAGCGACTTCTACTGGAACAACGAGAAAGGCCAGTGTTGGCGGGACATACTCCGAAAGTCCGCACGCAAGGAGTTCGACCTCAGCAAATCGGAGACTGACAACATCATCATCATGAAGATGATGGTCACGACCAGACAGGCCATGGCACAGACGAGAGAACAACTGTTTGCCAACCAGGCCAAACTGTCGCAAACTGTGGAAGAGACTAGAAACAACTGACGTTGTAATTTGTTGCATACTTCTCCTTAATAAAATATCCTTCATCAAGAAATACCGAAGTTTACATTATATGATTTCGCAATTTTGTTATAAACATTTTCATTTAAACTGTCAGGCGAATGGGTGCGTATAATTTTTTTATCAAGCATCTGGTCCGTGAAGTATGTCCCTGAGCAAATGGAGTTCGGTGTGGACTGGCTATTCGCCCTTCACTCAATGATCCGGTACTCTTCGGGCAGGTGCTCAATTTTGTAGATGTGGATTCCCACGTCCTGTAGCAGCCCGTCGTTCAGCGAGTAGACGAGTCCGTGGATGCGCAGGGGGTGTTTGTTCTTCCAGGCGGTCTGCACACACGGGATTCTGGCCACGTTCAGCACCTGCTCCTTGACGTTCAGCTCAACCAGTTTGTTCACCCTGTCCTCCTCGTTTTCGATCGCCTTCAGCTCCGTGTGGTGCCGGGCTCTGGTTTCCCGCAGATGCGAGAGCCAAGCCTCGAGGGGTCCGTAGTCCTTCTTGGCGAAGCAGGCCTTCACGCCTCCGCAGCCAAAGTGCCCGGTGATGATGATGTCCTCGACCTTCAGGTACTCGACTGCGTACTGGATGACTGCGAGGACGTTGATGTCGGATCAGGACACAATGTTGGCGACGTTGCGGTGGACGAACAGCTCGCCCGGCTTGAGCCCGACGATCTCGTTCGCCGGCACTCTGGAGTCTGCGCAACCGATCCACAGGTACTGAGGTTTCTGGACGTTAACCAGTTTCTGGAAGAAGTCGGGCTCCTCCTCGACCATGTATTCGGCCCAGATCCGGTTGTTTTCGAGGAGCGACTCGAGGCCCTTGGCGTGTTTGACACTTTGTCTATTTCTGAGGTGTTCCTGCAGTTTCTCCATCTCCGGTGTTAAGTGTTGATTATTTTATTTAAAAAATTATATTTAAATTTTTTTACAATGTTCTTTAGGAATTTTTTTTAAATCATCGGTATTTATGATGATAAAATTTTATAAATAAAATTTAAAAATAAATAGAAATAAACCAATCAATCGACCAATGAATGAATGCATGTGGATAAAATAGAAGATAAGCACAAAATTAAGAGAATAAAAATAATCAGGAGAAAAAAACCAGTTCAGACTCTCGGGTTGCTGTAGGTGAGCGTTACCGAATCCGAGTTTCTCTTTCCGCCTGCTTGGAAGGTGGTCCTGGTATTCGAGGGGAACACATTCGCCACACCCCAAACAGGAGCAGCGGCGGCGGATAGCGGGTTCGGCGAAGTTATCGATGCTGCCGAAGTGTTGGCAAAAGGCGAGTTAGGGACTCCGATTCCAGGGGTGTTCGCGAGACCTCCTGTATAGGAGAACCTCACAAACCCACTCTGCAATGTCTCCTGAACAGAACTCGTCCTCGTGGGCTTGAAGTTGTAGAGTGCAGGGTTGGCAAATCCGGTTGCCAAATGAGTCTAAAGGGTGGTTGTTGGTTGGGGTTCAGTGGGTGCTGACTGGACTCTCTGGGAGGGGGTCTCAACACTGACTGTCGAGGATTGTCGGTCGGTGTCATACGCCACTTGGGCCAAAAGGTTGATGTTCGTCTCGAATGTTCGGATTGGCGTTACGGCTTCGGGTATCTCGCGAAGATTGGCGGTCAGTGCCGTGATTGATGGTATGATACTGATTTATTGCAGGTTGTTGGCTTGACTGGTGAATTATTTCTTCTGGCCAATGTTTTGAGTCTCCGAACTGAAGAGGGTGCCTCGCTCCTGCAGCTGCTGGAGCACATGTAAGGTCTCCTTTGTAGTAATCGTGACCGTCTCCGTTTTTCGGTTGTGCTCGGCCATCTCCGCGATCTCCTCTTTGATTGCTTTGATGGCCAGGAGATTCTGGTCGATCTCCTTCGCCATGTGGCTCTCGTCGACTGTGTATGACTCGACTCTGACCTCACTCTGGTTGACGGTGGCTCTCATGTTGCGAGTCCTAATCATCTGCTCGATTTCCTCGTCCTTGGCCGTGAGCTGGAGACGCAGGGATTCGATTTCGGCGAAGACCACGACGAAGAGGGCGAGGTTTTCCTTGAGTCGCTGCTCGTTGTTGATGGTGCCCGAGTATTTGATTCTCAGGGTGTTGATGTCTTCCTCCAGACTGGCCACGAGGGTGCGCAGTCGCTCTATCTCCTCGTACAGTTCCGAGCTCTAAGAATAAGCCAATAAAATGAAAAATGAATGTTGGGGTAAAGTAAATTAATGCGCAGAGTTACCCCAGACCGGTGCTCGGACAGCTTTTGGTTCTCGACTTTGAGGTCGTAGATCTCGTATTCTGCAGTCTTGATGGCCTTCTGACACTCTCGGAGAAGCGTCTCTGCTTCCAGGTACTTCAGATCGTACTCGGCCAAGACTGCCTTCAGTCGGCTGACCTCTTTCGTCAGCTGACCAATCCGGAACTATTCGTCTTCCCGTCCAAAACTGAGCTCCGAAACCCTCCTCTCCAGCTGGAAGTTTTTTGTCTGAAATTCCCTCAGGACCACCATCTCCTGCTTTAGGATCTCGATTTCGCCTCGCAGCCTCGCGTTCTCGTCTGACTGCGAAGTCACTTTAAACATGAGTTCTGCTTCTCGGTTGTTGCCGCTGCCGAAGTGGGTGTCCATTCGGGAGGATTCGTAGTCTGCCACCTCCGCCTTCAGCCTCCTGATGTGCTCCATGAGGTCCTGCCGCTCCCGCCCGAACTGTGCATTCAGATCGTCGAACTCCGCTTCCCTCTGGTTCTTCAGCTTCTCGAACCTCTGTCTCTAGAACTTCAGTCCCGATAGGTCAGCCTCGTATTTGTACTCCAAGTCCTGGAGGCGGCGGGCCAGTTATGCAGCACTAGCCTCGAAAGGCTTGAGTCTGCCGAGCTCGAACTCCAGCCCAACGACCTTCTCCTCGGCGAGTTTGTACTGTGACTTAAGGTTGAGGTGGTTTTTCCGCTCCGTCTGGAACAGAGACTCAAATTCACGCAGCCTCTCCACTTCGCTTCTGAAAATGCCCAACTGTGAACTCAGTTCTGCCACCGTCCTGCTCGTCCTGAGGTCGGCCTCGTGGATCTGGGTCTCGTAGTCTTCCCTGACCTCCTTCACCTTCCTCTCGAGGCTCCTTCGGGCATCATTCATCGCCCTTTCCTGGTCATCGGTGAGCCTCCACACCTGCTGATCGAAGCCGAGAGTCATTTCGGCGATCCTCCTCTCATAAGCGTTGACTGTCTCTGTGTGTCTCTTCTCGAACTAGTCGATGGTTTCGCGGAGCTTCCTATCGTACTGACTGCTGGCAAGTGAGGCATCGCTAAGTTTCTGATGTCCCTGCTCCTCGACCGCCGCCAACTGTTCCCTGAGTCTGGCAACGACCATCGAGAACTCGTGTGTCTTGATTTCGTATTCTCCGACGATGCGTTTGTGGCTTTCGATCTCGCGCTTAGACCGTTCGAGCTGCTCCTGCAGAGACTGGATTTCGCTTTCCAGATTCGCTCCCCTCAACTTTTCTTTGCCCAATTCTACCGTCAGTCTTTCACAGTCCGATTTCTTCGTCTCCAGCTCCCTCCTCAAATTCTGGATTTATCTCTCGAGACCCTTGAGAATCCGGATCTCTTCATCTCTCGACCTCAGGTCGACTGCTAGTTGTCGGTTTTCCGATTGCAGTCTTTCGTGAGCCTTCAAGGCAGCCGAGTGCGATGCCTTGAATCGATTGGCTTCAGCCTCCTGTTCCTCCAGGTCTTTGTGGAGGTGCTGCACTCGTTGGTTATGCTTGTGCGCAGTTTCAGTCAGGGCCTGGTTAGCGTACTCCAGTTCGATGATGTATCCGTCCTTCTGACTCAGCTTCGAGATCATTTCGAGCAGCTCTTTGGTCACAGAAGTTTGGCTGGACGGAGTATTCGCTTTCTGTCTTAACAACAACTTGGACTCGAGGTCCGAGATCTTGCGCTGCAGCTCCCCGTTGACTTGCTCCAGACGCAGGATGGTTTCGGAGAGTTGGCTGCCCCGCTGGTGGATGGTTTCGTAGCTGCGTAGTTCTTCCTTGAGCTCCTCTCCCTCTTTGCGGTACGTCAGCAGACGGGAATCGAACTCCATCTGCTGGGTCTCCAACTCCTGTCTGAAGTGCCTTTCCTGGATCGCCAGTCTTTAATGGAGGTCCGAGATCTACAGGCCGAACTCGGAGCTGGTCAGGGTGGTTGTGACTTTGTTGACAGTTGCGTTGCTTTCTCCGTTGAGTCTGATGGCTCTCTCCAGCTCCTCCTCGAGACGCGAGGCCAGTCTGTCGTAGTGTTCGATCTTCGCCTTGAGTTCGTGCTGCTCATCGGTTTGGTGGTGCGTCTCTCGGTGTCTGTGACGATGATGATGGGATATGGGCAGCAGCTGATGGGTGCGGGGGTCCTGACTCATGTCCTTGACTCGCTCCTCGATCTCGGCCAAGAGACCGCGCAACTGCAGGTGCACCTGGACGCTCTCCCTGCCGTCTTGGAGCTGGTCCACTTTGGTCTTGAACTCCTTGAGCTTTTGTTGCAGGACTGTCCGAGATTCGTCAGTGTGGATGGTGGGCGAATGGGGTCTGAAGCCTTCCGAGAGGATCGGCTACTGCTCGTTCTCCAGCTGGTTCCTCAGTCTCTCGTTGTCTTGGCGCAATCTTCCGATGATCTCCTCTTTTTACCGGAGATCAGCTTTGAGAGTCTGGGTATCGTCGTGCGACTGTCTGGACGGACTGGGGTTCGAGCTGCCGATGCTCTTCAGGACGAGGTTCTTCTGAGACTCGATGGTGGTCCTGAGCTGTTGGACGACTCTTTTTAGCTCTTCGTTCTCCAGCCTCACTGCCTCGTTCTTGTGTCCCGATTCCAGGAGGTCCAGTCTGAGCTTCTCGACGGAATCGTTTGTGCTCTCCCCGACCATCGCGTCAGTGATTCTCCTGATTTCATTCTTGAGCTCAGAGACCTGTGCCTTCAGCTCGTGCGTGAGGTTCGACTCGTCTCTCTGCCGGTCCAGAGTCAGGTCGACACTGTTTCGGGCTTCTCTTGCCAGAGCCTCGTTCTCGCTTAACTTCTGCTGCAGGGTCTCTTTCAGGTTGCCGTTCTCGGTTCTGTAGTTTAGGATTTGTTCCTGCGCCTCTTTACGAATCTTCTGCGCGATCTCGTGGATCTAGACATTGGCCCTGTCATTCAGCCTCTCGTACTCGCGTTTGCCCTGTTCCAGCTCGCTTTCCAGGTTGAGGATGTGGTCGTAGAGGCTTTTCTTCTCGGACTGCCAAGCGAGTTCCTGACTTTTGTATTTATCAAGAGTGGCTCGGTGCTCCTGTAACATGTTGTTGTCGCTGCCGCCCCCTTGATTGAGCATCTCGATCTTGGCTCGCAAATCGTTCTCCTGCTGGTGAAAATCCTCCGTCTGCTCGAGCAGCTGCTGGTCGAACTGGTTCTTCATGGTCTGCATCCTGCCTTTGCAGATGTTGAGTTGGTTCTCCAGCACTCCTTTGGTAGACTAGGCTTCCCGCAGATTCTCCTCGAGTCTGTGCAGTTCGAACTTGAGGACGTCCCTCTCCTTCTCGAGGTGCTGCAGACTGGAGCTGGCGTCGGTCTCGTATTTGGACCTGAGGTTTTCGAGTTCAAACTTGAGTTGTCGGTTGCTACTGAGCAGATTATTAATTTCCTTGAGAGCTTTGCGATACTTGGTCTCGAAGATGGTACTGGTATCTTTGATGTCCATTTTATCGGTGTCCATGTATTTTTTATTATTATAGCTTCTGGATTTAGAGGATTTGGGATGTTTTGTTATTGTTTTTGTTCTGTTGTATTGGTTATTCTTAAAACAAATTGATAAATTGATTTTATTTTATATTTTATTGTATTTCACACTAGGAGTATTTTTTCAATATTTGAATTATAATATTTTTTGAATCTTTACAAAAGGGGTATTTAACATCTTTACATAATAATTTTAATAACGATCATTTTGTGTATTTTACAAAGGATGAATTTTCGCATTGCAACATCCACCCCTGTACTTCCCAAGAGGCACAAAGAAGTTAACCCTGAACACAACGAACCTTTGTCGAACATCAGGCCTTTGGTCATCAAGGGAGCAGAAAACAACTATCTCGATGCCAACCAACTCGCAGAAATCGAGTCCAGGAAACTCCAGGCACATCAGGAGGAGCTGAAGTACCGGCAAGAGAAGACCGACATCAGCATCCGCATGAACGCGTCTCGACTCCTGAACGAACAGTCCCGCAGGACCAACGACTCGCGGAAAATCAAGGAAGAGATGGTCGTGAAGCAGAACCAAGTGAAGGGCAAGTACACGATCCTCAAGCAGGAGAAGCCCCGCAGAATCACCCAGGCCTCGAGTGCCCTCCATGTCGAGTGGAAGTCGGCATTGTCCCCAAACCACTCAGTCCCGCAGGAGGTGGTGATGCCGAAGCAGGAAGTGAAAGCGAAGTCGAAGTCTCCCAGCCATATCTCGCACCCGAAGTATAGGGAGGAAGAGGGCAGTGAGTCCTCAGCCTCGCAAATCGACTCGGACGTAGAGGAGAGAGAGCAGACCATGGCGACAGTGCTATCGAAATTCTAGAAGATCAGGACCATCCTCAGGTCCAAAAAATGATCCAAACAAAAAATCAATACAATGGATCATTCCTCTTTCCTCTACTAATTTTGTATTATTATTGAATTGGGGGTTTTATGTTTCCGCGTGAATTGCGTGAGAATTAATATAGGATAAATTTTTTTAGGAGGTCATATCAAATTTCGATAGGCTTGATCTTCGGGATCCGATAGTGGCGCATGTTCGAACCCTTATCGGAAGGCTTGAAGGGCGCGTTCTTGCCGTAGGGCTTGGGCAGCCCGATCTCGTCTGGGATGTAGGCATTGACTCGGTGTTAGGCCGTGGTCTTGGTGGCAAAGGGCGGGTAACTCTGTTCTATAAGGTCGTTGCGCATACGGATCTCGCGCTACTCCTGGTACCGCTTCTTATCACGCATCATCTTCAGGTACTCGATCTCAGTCTCTGGAGTCGGCGGCAGGCCTTCTTCGATGCGTTTCTTCGCCTCGTCCAGCTCTCCGACCAGCTTCTCCCGGTTTTCTTCGTATTTGATGGCCAGGGCCTGACACATCGTCAGCTCCGATATCGTGGCCTTCATCTTGCGCGTGATGTCTTTCAGTCGGGCCTGGAAATCGTTAACCTTTTCGGAGATTTCAAGAGTAGACTGCCTTCCCTCGACTGCTTCGGATCGTAGTCTGTCGGTCACGCTGGTGATCTCGTCCAGGATCAGCTCCTTCTCCAGCAGCTGCTCCTTTTTGCTGTTCAACCGCTCCTCGAGGACGCTGATCTTGGCGTCCAGCGCCTCTTCATCGGGGTCTTCTCCTGGCAGCTCCCGCCAGCGGTTCTAGTTGTTCGGGTTTTCTAACTCCCTCGACAGTTCGGCTTCCCTCTGCCTCTCGACCTCCATCTCCTGCTGCAGCCTAAGCACCTGCTGGGCGAGCTCGGGCACCACGAGGATTTTGTCCCTAGCCACTTTGATCTTGCGCTCGGTCTCGGCGTTCTCGATGTTGATCATGCGGATCTTGTCCTCGAGTGACTTGACGGTGATCTCGCCTTTTCGCAGGACATTGGCCTGGACGTTGGACTTCTCGATCAGGATGCAGAGCTCGTCGTTGCGGTCGATGAGCTGGATGCCGGTATAGTTCCTGTTCTCGCAGACTTCGGTGTAGTTCTCGCGCAACTTCTGGATGTCCTTCTGCAGCGAGAGGATGATCATGTTCAGCTTCATCGTCTGGTTGATGTTTTGGTCCACCTGTTCCTGCTTCTCTTTCCGCTCGAACTCGTATTTGTTGAACTTGGCCTTCATCTGGTCGCGCTTGTGCTTCTCCAGCTGCAGAAGGTGGTTGTAGTCCTGGATGGACCGGTTTTTCTCCTGGGACTCGTTCTTCAGAATCTCTAACTCCGTCTGTAGGATTTTGATGCGCTCCTTCAGTTCGGCTAGATCTTGGGAGCTGTTCTGGATCAGGTTCACGTACTTGTTGCGCGCCGACTTCACCTCTTCATACAGAGCCTTGAAGTGCTCCAGTTTGTTCTCTGTCTCTTGGTACTTCTTCGTCAAGTCCAGAATTAGCAGCTCCTTCACCTTCAGCTCCTCCCTCGTCTGCCGCACTTCCGTCATCGCGGAACTCGCCTTGCGCGCCATCGACTCACGCACTGCCGTTAGATCTTTCACCTGCTTTTGGGTGAGGGCCACACTCTTCTTGAGCTCCAACAATTCCAGCTCCGACTTGAGGATCTCTTTGTCAATGTCCTTCTTCTGGTCATCAGAGCTGGCCAGGCGGTGTTTGAGGTTGTTGATGCGGTCGTCAATGAGCACAAGGTCGTTGCCCAGCCCTTCCGAAGCGTCCTTCTGCCCCCGGATCTCGGCATGGATATCGGCCTGTTCTTTCTTAACTTTCTCGACCATCATGTCGTGCTCGAGGATCTGGTCCTCGTACTGTTTTTTCTGCAATTCTTTGGTCTTGTACTGCCGTTTGTTCTTCTAGAGCTCTTTTTTCAACATGTTCACACGCTCCTCCTCCGATTTCAGGTTTTTCGCCAGCTGCTCCTGCTCGTGCTCCACGGTCATGGTGGCGATCTTCAACGAACTCCGCTCCTCCTCCAGGTTGTAGTTCTTCGTCTTCAGACTCTCGATTTCCGTCTCGATGGCGCGACAGGCCTCCACCTCCTCCATCAGCTGCTTGTGGATCTCCTCCTGCTGCTCCTGCTGCGCCTTGCACTTGAGACTGTTGCTGCCGCACACCTTGTCCTTTCTTGTAAGTTCGGCCTCTGCTTCTTCCAGCTTTTTGCGCATGCCTTCGATCTCCAGTTCCAGGTTGAAGGCGCTCTTGGCGTAGTGGTCGGGCGAGTCAATGATCTTGAGCTTCAGTTCCGTCAGCTTCTTCTCCTCTGCATCAGCCTCCTCGTTCCGGGCTCGCAGCACGTTGATCTTCTGCATATTTTCCTCGAGGATGCGCTGGATATTCTCGATCTGCCCAGTCGCCTTCTCATTGCCGGCCTTCGTCTCCGCGATGTCCGCTACGTACCGCTCCCGCTTCGGCTGCATCTCCTCCTCCGCCTCCCGCATCTCGTCTTTGAAGCGCTGGTTGCGGTTGAACAATTCCTTTTCGAGTTCTTAGGACTAGAAGACCAGGTTGTCGTAGGAAGTTTTCTGCGACTCGAAGGCTACCTCGGCAGTCTTCAGCAGTCGGGACAGCTTCTCGGCGGCATCCGAGGCCTCGCTTTGACGCGTGGTGGCTGCCTCGAGGTCAGTCTTGGCGTGAGTTTGCTCCTTTTTGGTGATTTTGGCGACGTTGAATAGGTGGTTATAGTTTTTGACCGAGCGATTGATTGCGTCATAGAGGTTTTTCATAGCGTCCTGGATGGTGGTGTGGTCCTCTTGGGAGAGTTTACCCTGCTTGAAGTAGTAGTTCAGCGACTCCGTCCCGTACTGAAAATTCATGGATACATTTTCCTCTGCTGCCATTTCGTATTGTGATCAGTTATTATGGTTGTTTTTGTTATATTCGATTTATTATGAAGTTATAAAAAAATAGTAATGGTTAGCAATTCTAAAGTTACAATAAAACACTTATTCAATAATTTCCAAATTCTTATTAAAAATACCGAAACATAAACAGACTGATGAATTAGATTGTCTAAAGACTATAGAGTATAGAATGCATTCTTGAAACAGAATAATGTCTCAGCTGGGAAAAATACGGGTGTGCCGTTTGTTCAGGACATTGGTGAAGGGTATCTCCCTCCCACCTTTGCTCTTCCGTTTGTCACGACGAGCTCATCTACATTTTTAAAATATCAATCAACGCGGTTATTGCCACCCTCTAAAAGTACCTTTCGCGCCAATAGTCTTCTCGAACATCACGTTGTTCGTTCGGACCACGGCCACTTTCTTCTTGTCCGTGTTGGATGCAGACTGCGGTCGTTCAAACACCAGCATCGGTCCTTTAGAGAATGTTTGTGGATCATTTGACGTTCTCCCTTTAAAGGGATAACCCATTGATCTGGCGATGGGATTGGCCAACGCTGCCTTTTGGTGGATGGCACCCATTGACTTAAAATCGTAGGGGGATGGTTTAAGATTGGTCATCAGCGAATCGTACATCACTTTTTTGCCCTCAAATTTCGGGCCCAGACCTTTCTTTTCCCTCTCCTTAGTATCTGATGAGAAAGGCCGGGTCATGAGGTTGGGGTTGTTGTTAGACGTCGGAGCCGCTAAGATTTTGGCTGCGCTACTGACTTTGGCTGGGATGATTTAGTGATGATTATTTCTCTTTTGGTCGGCGCTCAAAAAGTTGTTCACTGTTAGGTGAATGATGTTTCCGTTGATGTTGTTGATGATCTTTGGCTCTGTTTGGGGCTCTTCTGGCCTGAGAATGTGGGACTCGGCTCTCGAGTCGCAGGTGACCTTTAGACATGACTTCAGAGGCATTGCAGCTTCTTGATTTTGTCTGGGTTCCCGCTTGTCGGCTAATTGTTCCTTGGTGTCCTTTTTTCTCGGATCCTCCTTGAATCTTGAGTAAGTCGATCTGTTGTTGCCTTCTTCCTCCTGCCACGAAACCCTTTTGCCGCTGGCCTTTGACAATCTGCTTTGTGTGGCGTTCTGACTGGATTCGATGTTTTTGGTATTTAGGTACGTGTTACGGAGCACCAGGTCCTCCTCCCCTTTGGCCTCATCCCAGTTCGCGCTGTAGTTGTTAACTTTCGCCAGTCTGCCTTCCAACTCCTTGATTTGGTAGTAAAAGCCTTGTCGAACATCGAGTTTCGGTTTTTTGGAGGCGATAAATTCGAGAGTCTTTTCGAGGGACCAAATGTACTTCTTGATGAGGTAGGCAGCAGCCACCACGAAAGACCTGGACTTGGCGTTGATGGAGTGTATGAGACAGGATTACCCCTTTTCCATAGCTTCCTCGATGAAGTTGAAGATTGCGTTGAGAAGAACGTTCTTTTTGTCGAATATCTATAAAAAGTGAAAGAATCTGAGTATGTAAATGAAATGGGGAGTTTGTTTGGTGTTTTATTGTTATGCTGATTATGATGATTATGATGATTATGATAATAGTAAGGCTGTGTTTATCGAACAATAGTCTGTGACGTCTTTCAATCCAATGAAGATCGTAGACAACATACAAATGGTGGTGTGAATAAATGGATGCTGCTTACCTCGGGTTCGTTGTCAGTCCAGTTGAATGAGAGATACTCAACTCCAATCCGTTCCCAGAGGTTTGGAATTTTGCGAGAGACAGTGTTGATTATGTGTGTGACCTTATTGCTGATGATAAAATCGACGTCCCGTGCCGCTGCCTGATCTCCAATGAAGAGTCCATCCTTGATCTTGATTGGTCCGAGCATGTACTCGTACTCCAATTGAGACGGTGCCAGTTGATGGTGTTATACCCTGCCTTTCGAGTTAGTCATCTTATTCTTGTCCATACTGTAAAATTGGGTTTATTATTATTTTCTCGTTTGAAGTCAATTTTCTATGATGTAACTTGACTGTTGTATTTATATTCAAGAAAAATCAAGATTTTTATATTTGATTAAAATTGATCGTTTAGATTGTATCATCAATATTGTGAAATATGCTCCTTGAGCAAATATTTTGTGTATCTCGATGAGTATACCAAAATGAAAAAAAAATATATCACTACAACATAAGTATTTAGCATAAAATCCAAATGCATTCTTTACTTTGCTTCTCTATCAAATTTGCGATTTTAGCCCTATTGTACTGATGATCTACACTTTTTTTACATCTTGGCGTCTACCCTTCGTCAATGTCACCACTGCTGTCTTCGCGTTTTCCGAAAACACGTTGTACTTCATCACCTTTTCGCGAACCGTGATCTTCGGCGTCACGAGCATTTCCTCCATATCGATACTCTTCGGCGGCATCCACTCCAATTAGACTTTGGGAGGCTCAGACCCCTCCATCGGCACGATATCGATACTCATCATCAACGGATGGTGGTATTGGTACGCCACTCTGCAGCTCACTATCTTCTTGTTATCGGTGCACAGGAGGCTGCGGGTCCCCGTGTAAATCGCCTCGTCTTTAAGAAAGTGACTGGTCTTCGCGCTCAGAAAGCCTTATTGACATCTTTTGATGAAATTCAGCAGACTCTCGCTCACTTCTGCGCAATTCAAGTCGGAGAAAAATCTAATGGACAATTAATTATTTTGATAAAAATGTTGGAAATTATACTCTTGCAGTTTGCGTGACTCCAGCGTTTTGATAATCTCCATCCTCGAATCGGCGCCCATCAGTCGATAGACCTTTTCGCTGACAATGAGTCTCTCACACTCCATCCGGGAAGTGGTGAAATTGAATCTGTAGAGGAAAGCAAGGAAGTTTTTGCCATTTAAATCTTTTAGTGTCTTTTCGAAGTTCGTATTCCTCATATTTACTAGTCCCAGCATTTCGCTATCGAAATTCGGAATCAATCCCTTGTTGATCATTTCATTGCACTTTGATCGAAGGTTGCGAACAGTTTCGACGCTTTTGAGTAGAGGTGTGGTTATTTTGGTCAATAATTTTCTAAATCATTATCAGAATACAGTTATTATTATTTTTAAATATCTATCTATATGTATAGAGAATGACAATTTTTTAAAAGGAATCTATATTGATACTAGTGAGCCTGGGGTTGGAGGTTTTTAAAATGATATTAGATCCGTCCTTGGTCATAAATCGCTGATAAAATACGATTACTGGATGTGATGCCTTCGAAAAACCACTCTCTTTCTGGCTCTTCAGAGCTTATACATATATCCTAAACAGATGTAAAAAAAATATGTCAAATAAATTATAAAAAAATAAAATAAAAACAAGATATAAAAACAATATATAGATAGTATGAAAAAAGTATAAGCAATATAAATTGATTATTGTTCTACTATAAACAAATAAATAAGTAATAATCAAATAAATACATACGAATTTAAAAAAAAATACAAATGCTTGACTGAATGTATTATTATATTTTTTATTGTTACTTACATATTTATCACTTTCAAAAAAATAGTAAAACTCTCTCTCGAAATTTATGCTTAGAAAAAAAAAATCCATAAAAGTTACGCAAATCCTAATTGAATTGATATTGCACATATTGTTCACAATGGTCACAACATTACAATATATGAGATGCATGTCTACAATGGTAATGATAGTTTTTTTTATAAATATTGTTATTTATCTTTTTTTATATTTGAGATGGGATTTGAAAAAAATAACAAAAACCATAATAAAAATAATTATAATAAATGTATATAGAGCTATAATATGATTGATGTATTTAAAATGCATATATTTATATAATGAATAAGAGTTCATCGTCGACTAACACTAGCAATAGTACATGAGTTATATTAATTGATTAGTTACTGCTTCTATGTTAATTAATCGACTGGCTGACTTTTCGAAAGGGTGCAAAACAGTTTTGACTCGAACCGAACAATTATTATTTTATTTCACTTGCATTCGACGTAATGTTTTTTTATATATTATTTTTTTTATTCAATATTATTTTTTTTAAATACAGATATATTTTTTTTACTAAATAGATTATTAAATAATTATGATCATAAAAAAATATTCCAATATATATGTATATATTGTAGATTGTATATTTTATGAATATATTCATGCATTTACACCTTTATATTTTATAATAAAGATATTATAATTAACAAATAATAGAGTAATGTCAACGCATTATTACATGCGATACTTTAAAGTTGAAGTATAAACAAATAATATATACATATATTATTTATACTAATATCTTTAGTATTTTTTCTATGTATAATTATAGGATTCTTTGGAAGCTATTGTACAAAAAAAATAACATTATAAAAAAAAGTATTTAGTTCAATGATTTTTTTAATGTATTCACTATTGTTTCGATACTCTCCTTCTCAAATATTATATAATCAAATCATTTAAATAATGTTAAGATTCATGACAAACTTTGGTAATACAATGTAATTTGAACTGTCCACATTTTTTATGTTAAAAATTCTATTTTTTAAAAAAAACATAAACAATTCAAAAAATTATTTATTCTCTGAGATATTAAAAAACAATTAATTTTATTTTACTACTGATAAAAAATAAAAAAAAATATCATTCATTATAAATCAATATTTATTGGAACGTATACATATTCCAGTATAATCTACAAATTTAGCTTTTTGTTTTGATATTTCAAGCAGAGACTGCTTCGGCTTCGAAGACATAGAATTTAAAGCACTTCAAGAACACGTTGAACGTGCTGTGCACCCTGCTCTTGTAAGTGATGTTCAGTTTGTTCGAAGTCAGCAAGTCTTCGAACTCGTCTTTGTACGTCATCCTCCCGAAATCTACCGTCGTCAGATACTTCAGGTATGGCTTCGCGTAGTCAAGCACCTTCGTGAGAATCGACTTTCTGCTGTACATAGTCAGCAGGAAATACAGTTTTCCACCCTCATTCAGCTTGTCTAAAAAAGGAAAATAAAGTCAGTAGCAAATTGTGGAGAGTCATTGATTTTTCTTATTCATTTCTTACTTTTGGCGATCTCCAAGGCCTTCTGCTGGTTCGGCATCAGCATGAAGCTGCTCCCGAAAATGATGACGTCGAACTTCTGCGAAACTTTGGTTGGCACGTCGTAGAAGTTGATTTCCTTGATGGTTACGTTGGGATGCTTCTCGAAGAGTTTGGTGCATGCGGGAATGTAGTTTTCGTCAATCTCAATGCCAAGGATCTGAGTGTCACTGGTGAAGGTGTCCACGATGCTGAACAGGGGATGGCCAGTGGCGGTGCCCACGTCCATGATGCTTTTGACTTTCTGGTTCATAGAGAGGATGCGTTCGGATATTCGTTTGTAGGTGACTCTGCGAAAAATAATGTAGATGGTGGCAATAATGTTGTTTATTTAAGTTGCTGGTACTTGGTGTAGAACTCGCTGTAGGCATACTCATAGACTAGTGCGGGGATGAAGGAAAGGATCCTTTGGATGAAAGAGATAATTGATATGGCGAACTGTTTCATGAAAGTATGCAATCAACAATTGTAGATAAATAGTTATGTTTTTTTTATTTGTATTAATTTATTCTATATTATTATTTCCTTTATTTATATTTGTGTACATAATTTCATGTGAAGGGTTATTTTTTAAAATAAGTTTACTATAGTATTTTTTCTTTAGTATTGAAATAGCTTCTACATATTTTATTTATGAATGCAATGAAGCAAATTTTAATGATAGTTTTTCTTTGTGTTACTTTTGACAATAAAATAAAAATAGTCGGAAAATATTACCATATAGTGTTTATTTATTATCATATTATACCCTAATTAAATTACTGTCTCAAGATAGATATTACATAGCCTCACTCAAATAAATATTATACTTTATTTATTTATTTATTGAGGGAGGATTCATTTTGTTATACATACTCAAAATAATAAATTGCCTTATAAAACCAACTAAGTGCCAAAAATTATAACAGCAAAATTAAAAACAAAATCAAAACCAAAACATATCATAACTTAACATAACTTAACATAACATAACAACGAAGATTTATGTAAAATTATATTTTTGTTCAAAATATTGGACAACAACAACAACGAGAATCACTCTTTCCCAAATCTCGAAACGAGTTCATTCTATTTAAGATTTTCCAATTCTCAACTGTCCGCTAATTATTCATCGACATGTCAAATCTGACCACCTTCGTCTATTCTATGTAGGTTGAGCTTGTCTTGTTTTTGCTGCTATCGTTGAGTTGCTTGTTGGGAGAAGTGACCTTGGAGTTGTTGTTAGTGCTCCTTCGACGCATTATGGAAGGAGGAGGGAGGTTGTCGATTTTGTCGGCCATCTCGGTTATACTGCTTGGCAAGATGTTCCTGGTGGAAAACCCGAGCTGCTGCTTTGCTTCGAACTCATTTTACTAAAGTGGAAGGTCAATGGATTCGCTCGTCATTGTTGGTTTTGGTTAGGTAAAGATCAGACTGTGGGTTGGGTTGGAGGTACCAGTGTTTATTTTGAGTGTACTTTAATTGCTTGAAACAAATGCATACTTTGTATTTTTATTAATTTTATTAAAAGTATGCAACTGTAAGTATAATTAAAAATATTTTTATTATTTTTAGACTAAATAAATATTGGTTGGTTTTTTGTTGAATATATGAATTAAAATTCCTTTTTCTTTAAAATATGTAGATGCATGCAAATTTATAGCCTAAGCTAATTAAAAAAAAAATACACTCACATTAGAAAGGGAAAGTTATTTAATATTTAACGTCGGAAAAAGGTAGTAAAATACCCACACTAAAATTAATGTGGAAATAAAAAATACGAAATTGAGGTCAATTAATAATAATAATAATAATTAATAATAATAAATAATAAAATAAAAAGTAGCATGTTTTTTTAATATACACATTAAATATTTGTCCATTTTTTTTAATTGTGTTGGATAGCCCAATCATAGGCCAGAAAGGTAGGGGTGGGACCGAGAGACATTTAGTAAGTTCCTGATTTGCAAACTCTCTTCGACAAACAACATTTCGATCACGGTTTGAGCAACATCAAATTTAACTTCGAACTACAAGTCTACGTTCTATTTCCAATCATGCGCCGTCTCTCCCAAAATGTTCAGATCCAGCTTTGAAAACCCTGTCTACACGAGTCGCGATATTTCCTACATGTCGCAGTCGGGATAGTGGGTCTTGCCGACTTACAAGCTCAAGATCTATTGCATCCACTTTGTGATGTTGGACAGGCAGGTGTCAAAGGACATGGGTTGGCAGACAGCCTCGAACCGGAATGGCGGCAAACCTCTCAACCCGAACGGTCTACAGCGATCAAGTTGTTCGTTGATACTGTCCGCGATGCAATGGTTAAAGAAAAATTGTTCTACTGTATTTGTTGCTTTTCTAAAATAATTAAAATAATGTATAAATAAGTTATCTCAATAAAAATATGATAATATAGATAAGATAGCTAGAGAGGGAGGGATATGTAAGTTAAATATATAGATATTTAATATTTTTTGTACAACTAAGTTCGAATGGTTTCTGCGAACTCAACAAACTTGTTAATTTCAACGATGAATTTGTAACGATTAGTCTGGTCGCCTCCGTTATTAGGGTCTTATTCATCTTAGACGGCAGGATTTATCGTCTCTTCACCATTTGGAAACTGGGGTTCAGAATTATTATTAATCTCCTATGAAAAACACGATACTTTTTCTTGCTGGTTTGGATCCTCTCTTAGAATCTTCAGTAGATTTATAGGAGTTTCTCCGAACGGAATCGACAACGCGCTGAAAAATTATTCTGGGTAGTTTGAGTTCAGAAACTTCAGAAAAGAAGAGGCCACTTGGAGGACGAATTCATTTGTGCAAAGGATTGGTTCCCCCATCGGTATTATTTGCTCATCTACTTGTATCTGACCATGTTCTCGTTGGTGAAATTCTGGCTCCAGGTCGATATCCGCCTGGAATATAGAGATCGAGTTGGAATTACCATAGACTAGCAAGTTTTGTAGCAGCCTCGGATTTTCCGATATCTCCAAAGCTGCTTCCTGAAGGATAGTATTAAGCACTGACAAGGCAAGCCGGCTATCCTTATCTTTAACGAGTGTAATATCATTAGGCTAGGAGCACATGACAGGAGCGTCAGGAATCATCTTGATGATCTCAGTGATATGCAGGTCATCTGACTTGTCTCGTTTCAGTATTTCCATCTGTCCGTTCTCCCCGAAGTCCAACTTTCTCTTAAAATGAGTCTTCTAGGCGTCGACTTCGTTTTGTGAAGCACTGATATTGGTTTTAAATTTGGCTTCGCTGAGGTACTCGCTGATATTTATTTTTTTGAATGAAGACCCCCCATTGAGTTCGAGATCCACCATAGTGTTGTTAGCATTCTTAATACTATTGTTATTAGGATTATCCCTTTGGTCTCCCTCAGCGCGCAAACTCTTTTCGCTGAGCTGGAGCTTCTGGTTCTTATTATTCGCTTCGAAGAATTCTACTTCATCCAACAACTTCTTGTAGCTCAGTTCGCGGCTGAAGCTTTCGTTCATCAGCACTTAACCATCAGAGTGTTTTCGTTGTGTTCGCCGTCTCCTTTCTTATTGTTTTTTTGTCAAAGGGGCATCATCGTAACGGAGTTTCTTTTCCTCAAAATCAACTTCCTCCGCCTTTTTCTTCTTGGTGATCTCGAAGCTTCTGATAGTTTATCGGTTCTGCTCGCTTTGACGAATCAGCTGGTCTAGTAGATTTTTATTTCCGCTGTTCTTCATATCGTTGAGTACCTGGACCATCTGCGCCCATTTTTATTGTTACTCCCTTCGCATCCTATCCAGCTGGTTCTCATAAAAAGACGATCTTTAGGAATTGAAAGTGTCGATGCTTTTGTTGAGCTCGCTGATATTTTTAGACTGGTTTCTTTCTCCCTCTTCCTCATAGTCGTATCCACCAATCATTATTTGCCTGGTTTTGCTCTCATTGTACTCGGGAGGTAGAAATTGTGGTTGCTTGTTTTCGGAGTAGTTATTAATAGTGTTTCCGAGAGTTCTACTGTACTCAAGATCTGAATATCTTTTGTCCCTAGCTGTTTATTGCTTGGCCAAGTAGTAGCGCCTCCATGCGGACTGTATCATCGAGGCTGCCTGATCGTAGATATTACTTGTCCCCATCAGATTCACCATCTCTTCCGAGTTTCGACAGTTCTATATACTTGATTGGATGCTTCCTTCTTCTTCAGACCTCTCGAACATCTGTCTATCAGATTCGTGACTTTTGTTGCTAATATTGTTATTATTATCCCTTTCTATGCTCAGTTAGAATTATCTGGTGTTATGACTTACTAGCCTTCTTTTGATGTAGTCCTCATCAAAAAATGATTTCTTCTGGTCGGAATACTCGGTTTTAATCTCGGTTATGAATTTCCGAGGTTTTTCAGAGAGTCGGTAAGTGCCTTATTAACTCGTGCCATTATTCTAGAAATAATTGTTATTATCATAGTTCAGCTTGCTCTTTCCGTTTTATTTATGCTTCTCCCGGTTATTGTTGGCGTTATTGGAAATGAGGTGTTTCTTTGTTGACTTTCGGGGGTGGTTGTTGCGCGTCTTGTGCTTATCTGTACTTTTTCCAGTAGCCGATCTTGCGGTTTTGGAGATTGCCGTTAAGGATCGGTGAGTTTTGCATTTCGATTCCTTGTCCTCCGCAGTCATCAAGCGCTGCTTCCCTATCAATAAGCTCTTTCTGATTTGAATGTCAACAGTAAGATTATTTAAGGCCCCAATGCAATGGTTATTAATAGGATTGTTGTTATTATTATTATTGTTGGATGCATTGATTTTGCGTTTGTGCTGCTAGAATCTCTTGTCTATTTTATCAAACTATTTTACTAGGCTGTTGATCGGATTTTTCTTTTTAGCTGACTTGTCGGGAGTGACTGAGGTGGACAGCTTAGTTTTACCAGTTCTGCTCGTCTTAAAACCTTAATCTTTCTTGGGAGAAGTCTTCCTCTTCTTCTTGACCTGCTCCAATATCGATTTCGAATCTGGTTGAGTTTGCTTTGCAGATTTCGATACGATGTCTTTGTGAATATTATTATTATTAACATTGTTCTGACTGTTCGGCTTTTTTGAGCCTGTTTGAATATTGCTGGTGTTCTTCTTTATGAATAACCCAAGAGCATTTACATCTTCAGTTTTATTGACTTTCAAAAGAAAGTCCTCCTGCTTAACTATTTTCGGTTTCTTTTTAAACGAAGGCTCCTGCTTGGCATTCTTAACGACTGTCGTCTTATGCGGTTCTTCGATAGGGTATTTGTAGGCAACACCGATTGGCTCAGTAAGTCTGAGGCGAAGCGAAGTGAGGTCAGTATTGCGCTTTTTTAAAAAGGGGTCTTGTGAATATTTGGAGAGTATGGCTTCGAGTTTAAGAGTGTCCACTTTGTTATTCATTATTTTTTTTTAACAATCTATATATTTATATATGCGGTATCTAATATAATTCTTAGTGTATATATTTTTTAAAAAATAATTTATATAAATATGTGTATAGATGTTTATGCATTGTTTGAAAAATAAAAAAACCACTACTAAACATCATAAAAAATATAGAACTATATATACATTCATGATTAATTTGAAAGTAATAAAGAAGGGTCTATGAATTTTATATTTTATATATTAACAATATTGTTTATTTCACAGCTTAAAAGAGTTTTCGAATTTTCTTCTCCCTGTTAGATAATCCATTCCCTCCTCATAAGTATATGGCTCAATGTCTAAGAGGCTTCTTTTCCCTTATCCACTATCTTCGATTGAGAAGATTATGAACAAATGGGTGGTCTTAATTTGCTTCTGCAAGCTAAACTTCAACTTCTCGGCAATCACTTAAATCACCATATAGTTTTCCTGAGTGTACACGGCTTTGGAGTTTATTATCAGACCGTCTCCTACCTCAACAGGCTCGACAAAGTGTATATCCTGGATATCTTCAAATCGAGCCTCTTTACCCTTAGACACCTTCATGGCTGAAAACCAAGCCAACTCGATCATTTCCCGCATTAAAAATCCCCCAAACATCTTACCGTGGATATTACGATCCTGTGGCTGCATCAACACAGATTTCGAGCAGGCAGTCTGGCTCATCAATAGTTTTTATTTCTTCAAATTCTTTCTGTTTTCGATGAAGAAACTATGTAAGACTGCGGTTTATTATTGGTTTGGAATCTTAGATTCAAGAGAATCTCGACCTTAGGCCAGGCGTTTCACTTTGTTTTCTTGGCCACGTTGGTCGCGCAAGAGTGCCTTCTCTTTGTCCGGCTCTTCAACTAAGTTCAAAGAAGGAACCTGTGCGCTTTTTAAAAGATTGGCAGAGTTTCGACTGACCATTGTAAAATATGCGTTGGCTTTGAGGGTTTCTTTCTGGAATATATTCACCTAAATCTCCATCGAACTCTTACCAACATAGTTTACGTTCGAGTGGAAAATCAGGTCGTTTTAGCAGTCCATCGAATCGTCGATACTGATCGAGTCCACACACGCAGTTACGATTGTCAAAGGATTTTGTTGTAGATTATTGTGAAGAGGGCTAGCAGACTTATTTGGTACTATGGTTAGATTCTGGTAAGCGTGTCTGTAAGCAACGAGGCCAGCAATTGAATCCATTACTTCGAGAAGTCTTCCAATTCTGATTTTCTTATCTTCAAGTCTTGCGAAAACATTAGCCATATTCGGTCGAGTCGACAACGGCAAGACAAGTCTCAGAAATGAATTGGAGGGAATATTCTCGCGAGGTTCGTTCCCTAATTTTTTATGGATGTTCTCATGGAACTCCAAATTAGAGGTGAAGAAGTTCGGCACAATACTGTTCATCGGGATATTAACGGGGACAAGGTTGCGAACATTAGGCGTGTAGATTAGTCTTTGGGCCATTTCGATATTTTCTTTTCTTTTCACACATTTCAAAAGATTCCTCTTCTCGATACAAAATCTCAATGATAAGGAGCGAAAACAGTTCAATAACATTAGATATGAGCTTCTTTGTTTTTATATTTTGTTTTGCTTTTATTTAACGAAATATAAAAAAATAAACCTATTTAAAAAAATATAAGATTAGCTGTGTTTCTGAAAAGATATTTTTTCAAAATAAAAAATTGGATATTAGATACACTCATAAATATAAAAATCAATGTAAAAAGAATGAAATTATAAGCAATTTTACCCCAAAATCGAGAGGTTTGTAAAATAAAGTATTTAAAAAAAGATACATTAAAATAATCAAAGTAATCGCAGTTCTTTTCTGAATTGGTTAATATCTTTATCAAAGTGCTGCTCGAAGTAGACATTCAAAAGCAAAGGACATTTTTTCGCCAGTTAAAGAGTGTTGGGGACTTCTTCCCAAATGAACTTTACGAAGTTGCCTCCTCCCACCATAAAAGGAGACACAAACGCAGCTAATGCAGCAGACTGAAAAAACAAAAACACAATAATATCGATTGATTATTTTTAACAATATTTAAGATGATGGATGTTACGGGAAGGTCAAGTTGGACCATCTCAAACCATTTAACCAGCAGTTAGTCATGGATTGAGGTCTCCTTTACGAGTAGGACATGGATAAAGTCGTGTATTTCTTTATATCGTTGGATGATGTAGGCGAGTTCTAAGTCGGGAATGTGTTTCACGAGTGGGCGTTCTTCAGCTTTAAACTGATGCGATGACATGAACGCATGATAATGTTTTCTGCAATGCTTATTATTTATCGAATTTGAGAGAGGGAAAAAATGGTTATTGCAAGGGTTGGTTACCCAAAGGTATTGTCTGGAAGACTTTAAAGATTGTATAATTTTATGCTCTACTAATTCACTCTAGGCTTATCATTCAGAATCTGAGATCCTGTGGGATCCTGTTGCATTTTTTATTGGAGGTCGAGGAGAGCCCAGAAACTCGTGAGATCCCCGAGTTCGCTTATATGTTAACCACTTAGAAAAATATGACGATTGGATATTACTTGTCTGGATCTCTGATGGAGGACACGGCTGAATTGAATATTTTTATTTTCCTAGTCTGTTCTTGAATTGGCTGGTAGTTGTTAATGATATCCTGTACATTTTTGTTGTCCACTACTGTGCTGAATCCGAACCTTCCCATTCTATATAATCTTCTCATCTTATGGGAAAATCAAATATAAATTAACTCAAATTAGAGAGAGAGAGATAGATATATATATATATTTGTGTATTATATTTTTTTAACTTAATGAAGTTTATTATATAATTTGTTTTTAAATTATATATGGCAAATTACTTACATCATTATTTTCATCGTTTCACTCTATAAATTTAAGAATAAAAATCAGATTCGAACCTGATTTTATCTATAGAAATTCTGCAGATGTTCTTTTTTTTCTAGTTCCTAAATATTGAGTATTGCAATACAATACAATTATATCGATTATATACAAGTTATCGTGAATTTTTCTTAGTCTCTCAATCATTAATATTTAAACCTTAATCGTAATAACATTTTTTGCTAAAACAAATATTTATCAAATATTTATATCTATCTTAAATAGAAAATCTATTTATGGAAGTATATTTTCCATTTAAGAAAAAAAGCATTGGCGCTCCCAAACAGCCTTCCGCAAAACTCATTCAGAACACCACCAAAACCAACCTCAACCATGACCAGTCAGAAGATATTTACTCCTAGATGCTCGGCTTCAAACCTGATACCCTCACAGATCTCTGCCAGAGTGGTCTGCTACTAAGTAGGCCCACTTACCACAGAAACCCAAATAACTCCAGGTGCGAGTCCGCACACAAGGCGAGAAGACCGGCGAGCGGTATGGCGCACCCCCCATAAAGCCCCATCACTAATACTAGTAATGCTAATAACAATCATAGCAATATGGTGTCCAATCAGTTAATGCTATCAGAGAAATTATAAAAAACCAAGCTAAGCCTCCACCAACTCACAGATAAAACTCCTTTGTTGGTTTCGGGGAGCAATAATAATAATGCTCACAATAGTTATTACAACGTAGAATTTCTATCTCCTAAAAATAGCATAGCTCCCTAAAAGTGGAATGTCCCCCGTCAGAATACCAAAAGTAGCAACAACCTTATCGTCACTGGTCAACACATTTAAAGTCTACTGGGATCCACAACCACTCAGAAGTTGAAGAAGGTGAGCAAATTAAAGTTTGTCAAAAAAGCAACAAGCAAGTTCGCAGAACACGATTACACCATCACTAATAATCACAAAAACAGCAATAAAGAGAATATGCATCTTTAAAAAAACAGTCCTGAGGACGATTACGGAAATTAGTATTATTATGAAAAATAGGAGCCAAAAATCGTTAGCATGCACAGAAAGAGTTCAGCTTCCCGCCATATCAAGTAAAGTCAAAACAATAGAAACTCCAGGCATTCTTCCAAGAACAAAATGGCTTCCAAGTCCAGACTTTCCAAAAGTCCCAGCATCGCCTTCCAGAACAATCACAACGCAAGCATTTCCAAACGAGAGGCGATGCTATCAACATGTCACAACAGCCAGAACATCGCCAAGTCGAAGAGTTCCGAATAAGAACCCATCATCCTTCTCAGGAGATATAAGCTCGGTTAGGTTATCGGCAAAGGCTCTTATGGCCAAGTCTACAAATCGGTTGATTTGGCACAGCCGAACCAACCCACTATAGCAATCAAATAGTTCAAAGCTGGCTCAGACTAACTGAAGACTTTGCATCGATTCAAAAGATAGGCACGAATTCTAAAGTAAGTATCCCAACACAAAAATATTATTTCGTACATCAGCTCCTTCGAGCACAGAAAAAGAGCATATATCGTTATGGAGTACGGTGGGGACCTAACTCTGAAACAGTACATCCGGAACCAAAGGACTTTGAGCGAGAATAACTCGAGACAACTTTTTAAACAGCTGTTAGAGGCTGTGGTTTACTGTCACAACAAGAACATCGTGCATCGGGATTTGAAACTAGAAAATGTGCTTTATAGTCACAATAACCACACTGACTACGGATAAGTAAGGATTGTCGACTTCGGCTTCAGCTGTTATGTCAAAGACAAATACTAAGTTATTAAAACTTTTTGTGGGACCCCCGTGTACATGGCTCCAGAAATAATCAAAAAGACTGAGTACAATCCGATGAAGACAGATACTTGGGCGCTAGGAGTGATGTTGTACAACATGCTGGTCGGCAAGCATCCTTTCGTGGCATCCAATGAAGTCAAACTATATGAGGCAATCAAGAACGACTCTCTCGTAATACCCAGTTATTTAGGAGAGTCTTGCCGACATATACTTCAGTCTCTCTTGAATAAAGATGAACTGAATCGGCCGTATCCATATCAGTTGCTTACTCACAAATGGTTAGTTTAGAAATGATGGTCTCAATAAGGAATGGAGATAATGGGGAAACTTTAGACACCTCTCTTGAATTTTTATATTTTATAAATCATAAATTTATCATACTAAAAACATATTATTTTGATTGACTATTTTTTATTTGTTTCCTTCGAGAAGTATATATAAATATAAATATTTAAAAAAAAACAGTTTCAAGTATTTTTTCTATTAAAAAAAAGTGAAAAAATCATCATTTTTGTCTGATCATAATAAATTTATAACCGATCCAGCACCCGAATTATTAAAAGTTAGTCCTCAGTTTTATATTTTCTCGACTTTCTTTTCACATCTCATATCCAAACAAATCTCTATACCTGTAAGGAGACAGCCCTAAATCGGTCTTATCACTACTTACGAAAGCATCTAATTTATCTAAATAATAGTCATTGGCTGTCGTGTGCACACGCTTTCGATGTTGCTGGGTGTAGCTTTACCGCTTGCAAGCAGCAGACGCAGATATTTTGTTGTTGTCAATCATGATGTTGTGTTTGGCGAGCAAGAACAAGTCTGTATCCTTTTATTCAAGTCTGTTTCTGAGCCAATCAACTTCTGCTGTTAATAATTTTACAACCTAAGGCTTCAATGAAGTTTATTGATAACTATTATAATTATGCACAGTCCCATTCGTATTTTCCACGCTGTGGCGAGTTGGAGTCATCACAACGCATTTCTTCACATTTGAGTTGTGGGATACGGTTCTTTTGTGTGGCGTGCTGACTGCGGTCTCTTCGTGCTTTTTACCAGTCGCTTCTTCAATCACTTTATTGAGGTTTCCATACTTCTGATCGAAGTGGTTTTTGGATTGCAGTTTGACTTTTCTGTTCAGCTACGCAATTATATTATCCTTTTTGTTGACGAGGGCGTCCAACTGCTTAATTTTCGAATCATACTCTTGGGAGATATGGGAGATTTTCTTTTAGAATCTGTAGTTGATATTGGCGAGTTCGAGTTTGAGATGCTCGTTCTATTCGGTGAGAGTGGCGATGAGGGAGGTGGCTTTTTCGATGGCTGTGTCTTTGAGCTCGACCTCTAGCATAAGTCTTTCCATGAGATCCTGTTCTTCTTCGACTTCGATACTACAGTCTTTCATAATTTATCAATTTTAATTATTATTTTATTTAACAAAATCAATAATCTATCTGTTTTATATAAAATTAAGGCATATTATTAGCAAATGTTTTTTTTATATTATTTATAAATAGATTTATTATTGAATTATTATTACATAAAATCATTGATATTTGTATCCTCTGTAGAATTCATATTTTTAAAATTGATTGCCTAAATGACTGATTGACAAAAAAACTTATTAGATAATATTATAAAATATTATAGATTTCTATTTCAACATAAAACAACCCCCCCTTATTAAATAACAATACTAATCAAAACAGTATGTCTGAAGCATCAGAAATTGAAAGCTCATAAGGATACACCTCCGAAGAGGAAAACATCGAGGAGAACAACAAACCCCAGAAGCAGTAGAAAAAACTCGAAGTGCTTCGATAATAAAATGATACCACATGTGCGACCTATGTGTTCAACAATGAAGACCACACCCTTGGCAACTCTCTCCGGGTGATTCTGGCAGGTCACTATGAGGTGGAGTTCGTGGGGTACAGCATCCCACACCCTTCGGAAACCAAAATGAATTTAAGACTGCAGACCACAGGCGCAGACACCACTGACATCCTGAACGAAGGACTCAAGAACATCGAGAACATTTGCAAAATAATGAGGAAACAGTTCAATCAAGCAGGGAAAAAAACAAAATGAGTTATTCATCAAGGCCTTATTTTTTTTATTATGTTATTTAATGTTTTTTCTCGAATTCCTCATGTAAAAAAAGAGAAAGGATATTTGTTGGACTATGCTTAAAATATATATATATCTATCTATGTATAATAATCCATAAAAAATAAATCCATTTTGTGTTCGACCTTATTGATGAATAGACATCATTTAATTACACTAATGTTTCTCTTTCCGAGTTCGGATTCGTATTAAAGAGCAGTTTGCCGCAAGCTGCCTAAAGCGATTATTTCAATTTTGGACTCGTTCAGAAAGTCAGCCAAGTGCAGTAGCTGCGAACTGATGTCTTCTCCAGTTTCGAAGCAGAAACTGATGTCGATCCGGATTCTGTTCAGTTCTTTTAGTTCACGGAGGGTCTCAAGAAGGCTGATAAAGGTACTGTATTTGATCCCACAACTACAAATTATAACAAATAAATAAATAGACGGTTGATGAGTCAATTCCACAAAAAAAAAATGTATCCAAACTATTTTTCTAATGTACTGTTGAACTGAGATGTTAAGGCTCTTAAGTTTTCTCTGATTTCTTAAAGATGAACAAAATTTATCGAGTGAGTTCAATTGTGGGCAATTGTTAGCTTCGATCGAAATGAATTCCAAAGACTCACCCTGCCTTAGGATATCCGACAGAAAAGTATCGTTGATATTCGAGTTACTGTTCAAAAATTAAAAAGTGGACGGATAAATTAAGAAATGATATTACTCATCGAGAGTCAGCATGAGAGTGACAAGCGACGGAAGCCTGATTGCGATGAGAAGCATGGTGTTGGGCAGCGCCAGGTCGACCTCCAAAAGCTTGAGCCTGTTGAGGTGTACGGAGATGGACTGAGTGTGGGTTTGCGCGTCGAGCCCAGTGCAGTCGATGATTCTGAGGCCCAGATACCTGAGAGTAATGGTAGTGAGTAGGGCCTGCCAGAATTCGTTTGATTCGTCACCTATATTTATGTCCATCCTACTACGTGGAAGTTATAGTACCTTTGAAGAGAAAGTCGGAACCCCGCGAGGCTCACGCGATGCTGATTCACCAGGTAGTACAGGATCGAGAACAGAATCTGCACCTCTTTGATTTACGAACAGGCGACAGCCACAGTGCGGACCGATTTGAGTCTCATGAAGAAGCGCAGGTACTTTTGGCAGACTGCCGCGAAGGTTGTACCGTCCCATTCGATGTTAAGTTCTCCAGCATTTATGACTTCCAATCTGGGCCACTCCAGCACGTCCTCCTCGACGTCCTTCAGCGTGAACAAACAGTTTCTGAAATCTACACTCTTGATATTTGTAGTGCAACCGTATTCTGTGAGCATTCGTATGCATTCCTTCGACAAATACCTATTGTTACTGAGGTTTAGATGGATCAGTGACTCTCCTTTGTGTAGGGCTCGGTAGGTAAGGGTTGTGATGTCTTTGCAGTAGCTGAAGTTCATTTCACTAGCATCTTCAGAAGTATTTGACTGTGAAGCGGAAGATAACAAGGAGAGCCGGAAGATCCTCTCGGGCTCTTTTCCTCGAATACGAACGAAGGGTTTTTCCTTGCCGCGAACCAATGAGCAGATTATCTTTGCGAGTGCCACCTCATCCTGAGGATCGCATTCAAAGTTGACAGGCTTTTCGGAGTTGCTGACTTGGTGAACGAGTGTATATATCTGCTCGGTGGGATGACTCCCAATGGAAATGTTCAGCCTGTTAACAGTATGTGCTCTGGGAAGGTTGATTAAATCGAGCAACTGAAAAGAGTACTGCTGTTTATCGATGGTGAGTTCCGCAATCTGTTGGCTGCTCTGCTCCATTAGGATCTGGAGCTCCCTCTTGGTAAGGCTGGAGCCACACACATCCAACTTTCTGATGAAGGCGCAACGTTATAGCATAATTTTGAGATTTCTGACTGAAAGCACAGTGCCGTTGATTTGCAAGTTTTCAACTCCTTTGCTCAGACGATCAAACTCTTCACCAAGACCCAAACAATCATTGAGCACCACAGTCTGCAAGGCTGGCAGTCCCAATATGTTCTTTATATGGCGGTACTTTATCTGTGAGGCAGAGAAGTCGACTATTTTCAAACTCTTACCGGCAATGCCTTCACAGAAATCTCTAGTATAATGCGAGTTGGAGCTATAGATGCTGTTCACAAAACTTATGATCTGCTGCCTTTTACTGTGCTCCACCAGCCTCAGTTTGAGTTCTTTGAGAGGCATCTTGCTGAGAGTCTTGAGCGAGTCGAGGGAAAAATCACCTGTGATCTTCAAAACCTGCAGCTTTGATCCGAACTCGACACAGATGTTGGTATTCATAGCCTGAAGGCATTCAAGTCTCTCCATCCTCAGGAAAGACACGCCTCCTTCCACTTCGGGACAGTTATCGATAAAAAGACTAGTTATTTGGGTATTATCTATGATTTGTTGCAAGTTGCTGTCGGTGATTGCGGTTCTCGACAGATTCAGGTCCCTCAGGTTATGCTTTACAAGTGGTGATTCGAATAGTGTGCTGAAGCCAAATTCTGTCAGCATAGAACAGCCGGTGAGATCTATCCTTCTCAGGCTCTCTGTCTTGTTAAGGTTCGATAGCAGGATGAGCATCTTATCCGATATGTAACATTGCGGAATGACAAGGGAACAATCCGACAGCCTTGAACCATTGAGCAGAATGGCGAGTTCGTCCTCTTTTACCACATACCCCTTCGGGAACTTGATCGTGCTCAGCCTGCCGTTCAGAAGAAACAATTGAATCTCGTTCGTGATCTTGACAAATTCCATTTTCACGAGACATAAATCGAAGTACTTCATATATACAATAAGAAACTCCACGCATTCCAGTCTTTCGACGGCTTTCTCGACCAGGATAATTGACACTTATTTCTGAGTGGTGTCTTGGGGTGGGGATTCTTTTGTTATGACCACTACGTTCTCTTTGGCTACTCTGTAGACCTTCATGGGCTCGAAGAACTCCTTTCGGAGAGTCAAAGGCGTCAAGACATCGTATTGGAAAGTGCTCTTTCCAGTCTTGAACTCGAAGACTCTGTTATTGTAGCCCGGAAATGTCACCATTCCGCCGAGTTCCTCCACGAAGCCTGACTTGATATTCTTGGCGTCAGGAAGGCGATATTCAATGTGCCGCTTGCGAAGGTGAGGGAGATTCATAAACATACCGAACAAGTTCCAGTCGATCCCGGGATAGTGACTGAGCTAAGCAAGCTGTTCTCCGTTGACCTTCCATCTGTAGATCTGATCATCGAGCAGATAGACTTTGTGCGGGTTGGGAGAATGGATGGAGGTGGATAGGACTTCAAGGAATTATCCCACTGTGAAGAGTGGTGAATTTTAGTCCATATGCAACAGCTCCAAAAGGTATTTATTCGATTTTTCAGAGATACAAACGTCTGCGATCAGCTTTTTCTTATTTATGCTGAGACCCTGTTAACTATTGTGGAGAGTTTCCAGCAGCGCAGTTAACTCGAGGATGGCCTTCTAGATTTCTAATGATTCGACTTTTTGAACTATCTCTCTCAGAAGAATTAGGATGACTGATTTGGGTGTGATAATCTCAATCCATTCGTACGTGACGGGAAAGAAGTGGGGATATTCCTTGCAAAGCTTCCTTCTGAAAGCGAGGGTCCTTTCGTTTTGGTTTGGGAGGATGACGAGATGCATGTATCCGTAGTCCGTGTCAATGAGGCTTGCCGACTAGGAGCCTGGGACCGGATCAAGGGAGTGAATGCGAGCACTGGCATAGTCGTTGAGGGTTTGAATATCAAGTGTTGGTTACTAAACTGGTACCTTGATGCGAATGTACCTCATATTCACTTTATATATTTTTGTTTGTTTGTGATAATTAATAGTATTAATTTTTTTGTATCTAAATGATAATACTCAAAATTTAGTGTATATATGTATATATGTGTATTTATGATCACTAAGAAATATATAATATATATTTTACATGTTGAAATTTAAGTGAATATTATTTTATTTCAGAACCAGGCAAAAATTGAATTATACCAAATCAAAATATTTTTTATTTCTCGATAAAATCTTATTTTATATACGCATATATATATCGATACTTTTGGATACATTAATTTTAATTAATATATATATTTTATTTTATATTTAGATAAAAAATGTTAATTTTAGAAAATAAATCCTCAGTCAACGTACAACAATGAAATGAGCACCTCTGTAACATCCTAATTCTACAAAAACAAATTCTGCAAGTGCTTCTTCCGAACAACGTCTGATCCTTCCTCGACTGTGATCCTCAGCAAGCTCTCCACCAACTTGCCGCTTTTATCTGCAGTCAGTTTTCTTGGGTTTCTCGTGATTATCCTTAAAGTATTCTCATAACTGTTGATGCTCATGTGGTTCTGGTTCTTGCTAAATATTAGATTAGTCATAAATAGGCTTTTGTCTCGGGGCTCGGCTTCTCGAGTCACAAGCAGAAGGTGGTATCTGATGAAAATACGGATTTCAAAAGCACCATAATTACACAGCGAGTCGAACATTCTTTCTACCAGATCCGCATCTTTGCGCAGGTGGAGAATAAAGTGTTGATTGTGGGTCATAAAGGTTTGGCGAATCGGGTCACTCTTCAACAGATCTTCAGGTCCATTGGTGTTGCTACGACTATTTTTCGATTTAAGCCTAAGTTCTTTGGAAGCCATAACCAATTTGCTCTGGAATTTGATTTCCCCTGCTTTTCTTTATAATTTTCCATACTCTTCGAGGAGCCTCTGCAATCCCGTTTTTGTTTTGGAACAGGTGCGCTGCATATTTGACTGAAGGGGCTTCCGGAAATTGTTGCTGTTGGCATAAAGCATAGCTTCCCCGCAGTCGCTCAGGTTGCGGTTATAATACGTCGGCTGCAACTCGCACTGTCCAAATTCGAAGTTTTCGACATTGCTATTGCTTGCAGTATGAAAATTAGAGCCATTGTCATTATTATTATTGTTGTTATTAGTTTTACTACTATTAACGTTGCTATTTAGGGAACCACTGGAGGCCTGGTTTGCTGGCTTAGATAAGATGAGTCTGTCCGCCTCACCCAGGTTTTTAAAGGGTAGTTTGCGTAGTTCCAGTGGGGACACCCACAATTGGCAGTATCGTTTGCTAGTGATCTATTATATTTTTTGGGAAAGTTGGGTCATGTTGAATTTCTATCTGCTCTCCTCCTTCATCAAGATCTGCTACCGCTTCCTCTGGAGTGATTTGCGATAGGCTGACTGAAGAGCGCCGCAGGACTGGGCTTCTTGGGTCTGAGATTGCCGGATGTGCCAGTCCTCTATGTTTGTGGGAGGTATGATTTATTTTTAGGCGAGAGGGGAAGTGATGAGATTGAAGCGTCGATTGACTCGCTAACAGATGTTTGAGGAATGGATATCTCTGATCCAAACTTTACTCGTTTTCATATGATAAATGTGATGAATTCCCAGAGATTTGTTGTTAAATTATGGAAAAATAATCCAAATATATCAATATTGTTATATAGAGTGTATATTCTGCGGAAAAATATATCACTATTCTATATTTTTCTTTTCTTTTTTTTAGTTATTTTAAATTTAGTATTTTATCATTAAATGATATAGAAGGAAAAAAAAAGTAGTTACCTATTATTTAGTTTTTTTTATGACTAAAATCAATATAACTCTGATAAAAATCTTAAATGTTCTTCTCTTTATTTTTATCAAAAGAAGCAGTAATTTTTTATAACATTTTAACGGCCAATTTCTGATGCATTAAATTAATTAAAGTTTAAGGTATTGTATGTGTATGTGTTTATTTAATCGCTAATAACTTAAAGCATTATTTTAGCTGCAACTTGAAAAATGATAAAAAAAAAATGAATTACTTTTATATATTAACTGTAAATATTACTCAAATTCATTAAAGTATAGATATAGAATTATAGTTAGTAATAGTTATTGAATAAGAAGGGTACAAAAAAACTATTTACTAAATCGAAAATGGAGTATAAATAAAACAATCGTCAGATCACAGATCCCAATACTCCCCGTCCCAAAACACAGCGATCAGTTTCTCCTCAAGTCCGAATCTATAACCGCTACTTCCACGTCAGACAGGAGCAACGGGAACTCCTCCAATAATAGAAACTCAAAGAGGTTAAAATGCTGAGCAACGTCCCCAAAATAACCCCAAATTCTTACATGATACTGGCAGATAACCTGTGCGCCCAGCTCAGCACGAGCATCTCCGCCATCATGCGAAACCAGCAAAATGACCCCACGCAGGTCACTTACGAAACTTTGTCCGCCTTACTCGCACGCTATATCGACCCACAAGACAAAATATTTGACATTCTCGCCGAACAGCTTTACTTAGTTCTCTGCCACTACAGCCTTGACCTATAGTAATCATGTTTCGAATAGCATACAGTTGACAACCTCGAAACATTGTTTCGAGTGCTTCTTGATCCTTTAGCACACTCGGCCACCCATATACTATCGGTGCTCGTCAAAACCCCGTCCTACGACAGTATATAATAACAAAGAAGATCCTTTATTGATCGACAACGCCCTGAATGCGGATCCGAGATTAAACCTCTCACTGAAGTGTTCTCGCTTTGGAGATCCCTCAGGACCAAATACGCACAATATAACAAAAAGGCATAGCAAATCAAGCCTTCGAGAATCCCGACAGTCAAAATCACAAAGAAGAGTGAGGCTTTGGCTCATAAGTACCGAGAAAAGCACAGACAACCTACGACCTATGCAAATAACACTACCTACCAACACCTTTATAAAGAAAAGCTGGAGAAAGACCAGCCTCAGTTGAAAACTGCCAAGGACCTGGAATGCACATTCAAACCAAATCGTTCCTCTACTATGTTTGCTTTTAATGCACAGTATGGAAATTCGAATGATCACAGGGGAGGATATGTCCAATCTTCGGCAAAGGAAGTGGTAGATAGGCTATACCATGTGCCCCAACGCTCTACTAGAGATCTAACGCAAATGCTTGAATAGTAGGAACTTAAAAAATGTACATTCAAACCACAAATCATTTGCGAGAGCACCTCTTCAAGTCGGTTGATCAAGCCTAAATAGGTAAAGAATTTTGATAAGTCGATTGATCGTCTGGCACTGGCAAGGAGTAGAAAGAAGGAGGAGCTCGAGGCTTATGAAATGTTGGGCAAGGTCCGAAGAACTAGCATGATAAAGGAGACGCAGCCTCCCTCGATGATTTGTAAGGAGCCCAAAATAATCCTGGAGATCAAAGTGGATGAAAACAGAGTCGAAAAGATAAAGTTGTATGGAAGCGAGGACCCACACTTGGTTGCGAAGAAGTTCGTCCTAAAAAATGGCCTTGAAGATGAAATGGTGGAGGTTGTCGAGGATTTAGTAAGAGATTATTCAAAACAATATATGTGATATAATGCTTTTCTCTGTTGAGAGAACCTAATGTTAATTTATTATATTTATGTGTATCTAAAAATATATATATATGTCTGTTAAATTTTTATTATTTACAACGAAAATCCATCTCGGAATACACATATCTTCATCTGCTTAGTAACAGAAAATAATTAACAACTGTTAAATATCTATAAAATGTAATAAGTGCACATAAAATATTATATTAAAAGTTGTTCACGCATCTTCAACTCGTTGATGATCTGGGATCAGTTAGCATATAACCGCTTCTTTCATCCCTAAATTTGATAGGGATCTAATCCACCCTGAGAAGATTTCAGCGAGAATAGTGTTGTGTCTTTCCAGCATAGTTTGATACTCTTAGACGACTCTCACGTTCAAGTATCCAAGCCAATGCCTTCTTCGATACTATCGTTCACTCTAAACAGGGAACATCATTCTGAAAGACGGCATTAGATTATTGTTATTATTAGTACCGACCGATAGGCTACTGGTTGAAGGTTTTTTGTCTTCCTATGGCTGATAATCACTATTCGTGTTGCTGCTACTGGCGTAGCTTATGTTTGATATTTTACTGTTGAGCTTGGCCCAACTGATTTTGCTAGATTTTTTATTCATCTCTTTCTTGTCATTGATGTATGCTTGTTCATAGTTATTTCTTAGAACCACCAATTATTTCATCATCGCAAAACTTTCTTCTCTCCATTTCTAGCGCAAAGCTTTCATGTGATTTTGGGTGGAAAGGACTCTTTCAGTCGACACGCTCTGAAATCTATCCAGAAAATTGGAGAGATTGGCGAATATGGACTTATATTCTTAGAGTGATTTGGCTAGAGAGGAGTAGCCTTCTGACAAAATTAATGGAGTTTTCTCATCTTTAATTAGCAGCGTAAATCCACTAGCCATTCGCTCGAGAGATTCGCCAATTCCTTTGTTATGGAGAATAATATTCTTCGATTAAATATCAATGACATTCGCCACTAGTTCTGTCTTGGCCAAAACTCCCTCGATTCCAGCAAGAACTGCAGAAATCTCATCTGATATTTCTAGTTGGTGGCGACCTGTCATATTGACGGCTCCTGAGGAAATGACTTCAGGGGTTTATTTATTATGCCGCTATTAAACAGACTATTTAAAGGACTTGAATTCCTCTAGTGTTATTTTGGTAAAAAAGCTATGGACTATACGATTATTGAATAGAATGTGGTTTTTTTAACTGAGTCCTTCGAGGAACTGTTTGCAGAGCCTCGCAGTTTATTATTAATATTTCGATTATTCTATGAATCTGCTTGAATTCTAGGATTTCAATAAGGGGGTGACAAGGTATCCAGGAAATTGTTTTCGGAGAGTCACACGCAACCAGTAGAAGTCTTCAAGGGTCCTCACTATAATTTGGCCAGGCATCAGGGTTGTGCTAAAGTCTACGTAAATCGTTGTGTATGCCCCGAATCCGAGAAAATATCCATTATTCTTGACTGGCCGACAACTATAAAATCATTATTGAAAAAAATTATTTCGATATTAAATATTATATAAATATTCTATCTAATTTTTACTTACGCTATATTAGTGACACTGAATGCTTTATCAGAATCGAAAACCGGAGTGTATTTTATTCCTTTTTCTTTCAGCTTAAGAAGCACTGGCTCCTTTTCGGATTGGATTGTGCAAGTTTCAGCAACTATTCCAGGCGACTCTCTGGCTATGCTGTTGTCTAACTCTTCTGGTAAAATCATCTCTGCGACACTCACATCCCATGAGTCAGTCGCAACAAGATTCACGAATGTTTTTGTTTGTCTCTCCTAATCCTAAAGATTGGGATAACACTTACTGGGCTCGGGATTTATTTAGGATCTGTTGATGAGATGGTGGTATTGTTTGAATGCAATGACTATTCGTTCGAGATCTGAAATACTCCATGTTTATACATTGGTTCCTATGCTATCTGAGTCAGTAATGTTAAAAAAGTGATAAAAAAAAAGAGGAGGGAAAGTAATGAAAAATTGCTACAATACTTTCAGGATAACACAATGTTAAATAGTTATAGAACTCTGCTGGGTCATAATTTCGGTCAATTATTTACTTTCTTAGAAAGTCTTGTTTCTTCTCAATCGATTCACGGGAAACCTACATATCTTTTTAAATTAGTATTTTATTATTATTTTTACTATATACATATTATTAAAGTTAAGTTATCTATATATATGTAGATGTATTTGTATTTGTATATATATATACTGATAATATTAATTTTGCTCTCCAAAAATATGTTCCGTTTTCTATTTCTGGTGAAATACTATTTATCAGTATTCATCCAATAGTTGTAATTCATTTAAAATCAACTAAATAAAAATTTGAATTACATAGAGTTAATTGAATTAAATTTGGGGGATTCATTGTTTTTACATAATATCATATATTATACTCTCGCATATCTTTTTTTCGAAAATACTATTATTATCTGTCGTCCACTACCTATCAGGACTGTCTATTGAAGAATTGCTGAACATACTTCTAGTCAAGAGAGCTCAAATCCAAACTATACATCAGTTCCTATCGTACACATCTCTCCTCAATCATCTCCAGCAAATTCTTCCGGTCACTGGTTTCGATCAAACGGTGATAACTCTCGAGATCTGCCTGCTGGGGTTTATCGCTGAGCATGTTCTCCACGATATCGATCGCAGTAATTGTGTACACTAATGCAACCAGCGACCCTTTGTTACTCACATCGATAACCGTTACCCTTTATGTCAGCAAGCTAGTCAGACTCGACTTCAGGCCCTCCAAAAGTTCATTGAGTTTGTTTTATTTGTATTTTGATATTATTTGTTTGAGTTAGAGTTTTCCTATTCGATTCTCTTCTGTCAAAAGGTCGCATGTTGAGTCCTAGACATGGCGATGGTCTTTGATTATGAGGTCGATCAAGTATTTTTCCGAGCTTGAGCGGAAAATCCTCCACTGTGTCAAGTCAAACAACTTGGGGATCTGGATTTACCTGACTAGTCGATTTAGGAGGCACCGATTTGTAATCATTAAGTATGTCACCGCTCTGTCGTAGCTCGGAGATGCTGAACTTGTTTCTTTTTAGTGAGAGTTTTTATGGACTGGGGCGCTAACCATTTTATGGTTTTTTTAATTACTGTTCCCTTATTCTTCCAACTCTGAAGACGGTGTTACGTTCTTCATCTGCTCGACGGTAAGTCTTCGCGCTAGCTTATCAAAATAGTACACCAGAATTCGTTGTTGTATTATGTACTAGCTTATCTATTTTATTGTCTTTGTTTAATGCAACTTGCTCTATATTTACTGGGCGTTAACCAACTGCTGTCGGGCCTTCTCAGTCTCAGCTTCGGGAGCATCTAAAGGCAGACTCACCATTTTGGAGACTGCACAGAACTGCATACTCGACTCCTTTGTCAAAGGTATTTCTTACAATAAGAGTGAAGCATCTATCTCGACTTTGTTATTGGTACTCGAGTTATTTCCTCTGAATGTCTAAAATGCCGTACTTTTGCTTACATAATGGTAGAGCTTCTGAAATCCTATTCTCTACTTATCATTTTTCTTCACCATCCTCAGAACAGTGTCGAACAATTCTACGTACTGCAGCGTGTCGTTACAGGTTGCCGCCTCACTGCTAGGCGGTAACCTCAGTTTTGCCTACTTGAGGTCATTTGCAAATTGCCTTGTATCCCCTGTGCTGTCCTTCTTCTGATCCAGATATGGATGTCTCCCGACGATTATCTCGAACAAAATGACTCCAAGACTATAGACATCGCTTTTCTCGTTGGCTACCAGGTCCTTCTTGAGCAGTTTCTCCGGCGCGATATATTCGAGTGTCCCGTGCCGCTTAGCATTGTTATTTGATTCCTCAGAAATGAATCCTGATAGACCGAAGTCTGCAATTTTATAAACTCCGTTTTTTATAAGAATATTGTCAGGTTTGAGGTCGTGATGAAGGATATGTTTGTCGAATAACACTTTGTATCCTTGTACTACTTCGTATAAAAGCCTGAACACCTCCTCTTCAGACCAATGTTTCTGATTTTCCCTCATGACCTTGGCCAAGCTCGAGTCGCAGTATTCCATGAACAGGTAGTAATTGTTGGCTGAATAGCATTTGGTTTGTTTAATTCCCACGAGGTTGGGGTGTGGGGGAAGCTATTTGATAATGCGCAGCTCGCTCTCGATCTGCTTGTATTTTACGGGGTCCGAAATGGAGATGACTTTGACTGCGAGCTGCTCTTGCGACTTGGCAAGGTTGACAGCTTTGAAGACCTTGCCGAAGCCCCCTCGCCCGAGTTATTGGTGAAGATAGATTGCATATTGTTCGGACTATGACTGCACCAATTTTATCTGTTATTCTGTCGTGGTTGGTTTGGAATTGCTTATCATCTGTCTCTTGCGATTAATTTATTAATTTGGGAAAATTCGTATTAGTATCTTTTTATTATACAAATAAACACACATAATAAAGATGTTAGAAGCAAAAATTTGATTTTTTACTAAGAATATAATCATTATTATTTCTGTTTGTTAAAAAAACAGAAAAAAAAAGTATGGGTAAATATCTATTGTTTATATCTAATTTGAAAAATAGCACAATTGTTCAGACTTATATTTTTTTTAAATTGTTTGAAACGTTTCTATATTCTATTAAAAAATATTTTATAAAATATATTCAATCGTTTTCTTTTTATTATATATAAAATTTTTATTTGTCACTAAGAGACATATATTTTTTTAAATCACTCTTCAGCCAACTTGAGTTTATACAAGTTGAGATGGCTCAAATGGGTATTTCTGTAATGCATAGCAGTCAAACAGTTCGCATACGACCAGGTCAAATCTTTAGCCGATGCCTGGAGACCTGAGTTCTTGCCGATTTGTTCGGCCACATGTCCTCCGTCATTCTTGATATGCTGGAAGAGTCTATACATCACAGCATCACCTGCCACAGCAGCAGCTCGGGCAAACTCATATTCAGTCGATCCTTCAGGGATTTTCAGGAGTGAGCTCCATGCTTGACGGGCCTCTGTCGACAAGACAAAGTTGGAAGCAGAAATTGCGGCGGCTCCTTTATAGAAGAGCTCACCCAAGACTGCAGTGAGAAGTTGCCAGGGATTTCCTCCTGCGTATGAATCGCCGGGATATCTACCCATCAGAATGCCTGGAATACCAGCTTTGTTATCGATTTGGTTGATAGGGAATTCGATGCAGTGAGCCTGGGATAAGCTCTTTATCGTCGAGGCTACTTTAGCATCTGTCCAAGAATAGAATCCGGGGAAGGAAGAGAACGAGTGGATAACGGCGCCGTCTTTCTGTCTGCTGGCGGTTTCCTGCATGAAGCTTCCAGTCCAGTGACCATCGAGAGTGGCCTCAACTGCTGCTTTGGTCGACGTATACTTGCTTGCGGAAGCTGAGTCGCCCATTCGGGTCGCAAACTTAGCAGCCAATCCGAGACTGTAAGCAAAAGCCATTCTGTTCCAGAAGAAGTTTGTGTCTCTGATTTCTTCCCAGAGATCGCATCCGCTGCTCTGCCAGTTCGCAACCACCCAATCCAAATCGTATTTAATGGCGCCTCCGTGATATGAACCGTCCTTAGTCCAGAGGTATTGGTTGACATAAGATTCTTGTCCAGCATCCATGAGGGTGTTGGCGAAGAGGATGAGGGCTCCGGCAGTCAGAGCGGGACCGTCGGTCTGGGGTCTGCACCAGCCTCCCACATAAACCTCTCCGTTAGGCAGCTCGAACTTGGGATTGATCCTGATGTCGTTTCCGTTGGGGTCGCTCTCGTTCTGCACTTTCACCACCCAGCTAACATATGCCTTCATCTTGGTCTCAATCTTAGGGAGACTGCCGTCATTGAGTTCTTGATAGGCTCTCATGGTTAGTCCTGCATCTCTCATCCAGTGATAGTAGTAAGAGCCACCTGGGGTGCTGTTATCAGGAGCAGCCACAACGCCGCCCTTCCCTTGGATATTGATGTTCGCATCAAAAAGAGCGTACATCTTGTCGTAGAAATCAGTGGTGAAACCTGGGCCCCCATCTGTCGTGAAGTTGAGGTCTCCGCAAGGGTTGCTTCCGGCAGGATAGAAGCACCAAGGGGTGTCGCCCAAGTCCTGTCTCCCGTCCTAAGTGAATACTGGTTTCCAACAACATTGTTTGGCTTCGCACAGGGCTTGGTTTATGCCCATGTAGCCACAGTCAAGTTTGTCAGCATCACCCAAGGTGCAACTTTGTGAGAAAGCAACTGCCAAAAGAACAGATGCGCATACTGTAACAAGTAGTCTTGTCATTTTTTTTTATAACTAATGGATATTTTATATTTTTTGTCTTTAATATTAAATATATTGCTTTATCTATAATGTTGTGGATGTATATATATATGGAACTAATTAGACTTTAGTTGAGTTTGGAGGATTATTGATTAAAATAAATTAACAAAAAAGCAAAAAAAAAGAAAGTTGATTAATAAATATAATGGAAATCCTATTCACAATGTTTTTTTTGTTTATATTGATATATAATGTATATATTTATTTATTTAGTTTACCAGTATAATATGACGTTGTAACTTAATAGAAAAGTAGAAATGATGACGAACGATATATTGTTTATAAATCTATCAATTATTCTATATATATATATATTTTTATAAATATATATTTTGTTAATATAGACTATATAATAACTATAAAAAATAACAAGGACCATCAGTCAAACAATTTTTTTTTTTTTAATGATTTTATTATGTATATTTCTGTAATATCTTATCTTAAAATTGTATGTTGGTTGCTTGTCTTATTACTGCATAACTTTTTTTAATGCCTACATTATCTATATTTCATTATATTTATTGTTCACTTTTTCACTATAAAAATTATAAATTATTCAGAACCCTTGATTACCTCAATCTACTTAATTTTTTTTGGAAATTACAGTATTTATTTAATCACTCTGAAATCTTCTTCTTATTTTTTTTAATAACGCCAGAAAAAATATATGTTTGATGTCAAAAAAATTCGAATCTATTGTCAAAAATATAAAAACTGTAGCGTTACACTCATAATGATCTAAAAAAAAACAGAGCCATGAAATCCCATCAAAGCAAAAACTTATAATGAACTGTAAAAAAAAAAGTCATAAATAAATAATTCCTTCTACGATTGTCAGGCGAAAACGAGAACTCAAGCTAACTTTACATAGATAAACAAGCAAAGCATGATTGACCAAGATCAATATGTATAATAATAGCAGCCATCAAACATGAAAAATTTGTCCCAAATATAGCTAGTTATATTTATACACTTCGATATAAATACATAGGATGTTGAATTCAAAGAAAAATATATATGGAGAGAATACCTTATTTAAAATCAAGAAACACCATTGCAAAGTTCCTTAAAACTTAATGAATTCGAAAAAATACATTTCTTCTGTATTCCAATATTTATTTATATTATTATTTTATAGAGATCATTATTATATATAAAAAGATAAAACAAAAAAAACACTGGATCATGATTTTAAAAACAATAACATGTAATTGCTTAGAAAATATAAATCATTAAAACAAATCTTTTTAAATATTTTTTATATAATTATTATATTAAATTAAAGATAAATTAGATAAAACAAAATAAACATATTCATTATAAAAAAATGTCATCAAAAGGTTCAAAAGCTGCCCCTCCTCCTCCAGCCCCTGTCTCTGCCAGAAACGACGGATTCAACGCTGCCGACTACGTTTCTCCAGGAGTCACTGAGGATGAAGTCACCGAAATCAAACTCGCCTTCGACTTGTTCGACTCCGATAAAGGAGGATCCATCGATCCCAAAGGTATTCCTCCCCATCATCTAATCTTTTAATTGGCCACCCATGTATCACCATACAGAACTCAGAAACTCCATGGCATCACTGGGCTTTGAGGCCAAGGCACCCGCCATCTACCAGATGATCGCTGACCTGGATAAGGATGGCAGCGGACAGATCGACTTCGAGGAGTTTCTCTCGCTGATGACTACCAAACCCAGTCAGAACGAGACTCGAGATGATATTGACAAGGTGTTCTTGCTCTTCGATCAGGAAAAGACCGGTAATTTACCTTTTTTCTATGAAAAACAATTGAATATTTAAATGATGCATGATTATAGGCTTTTTATCAATCAAATAACTGAGAAAGATCGCCAAAGAGTTGGGCGAAATGCACGACGACAATGTTTTACAGGAAATGATCGAGAGGGCTGATTTCGATTTGGACGGACTGGTCTCACGCGATGAGTTCTACAACATCCTGACAAAGAAGACATTTGGTTGATATGACTTAGTCTGTATATTGTTTTTGGATATTTCGAAAAGGGTTGGGATATTATTTTTAAAATAACGAAAAATATCTAATTTTTTTAATAACCACTGAAGGTTGCAATAGGAACAAAATAAAATAAATAAAATAAAAATATAATACATTTCCATACTGCTTTATTAATGACACTAATAATAAATGCTGTTTCCTATATAACTAGTTAGACTGGATATAGTTGAATTAGTAGACTGTCTTCGCAAAGATATATATGTAATTATTATTATCATTTTTTTAATTAATTTCATTTTATAAATACTAAAAAAAAAAGTAATGCCAGACATAATGGCAATTCTTTCCTTTATCGGTTTAACGGCACTCTTGATAATAGTGCTCAACAAGACGAGAAGCAAAAAGCCTCGAAAGAGAATGATGGCTGTTCTGGGATCTGGAGGCCACACAACGGAGTTATTGTACAGTCTCAAACATTTCAATTTTGAACGCATGGGCAAAGTAGTCTTCGCGGTCGCCAACACTGATAAGACCAGCGCAGGGAAGCTCAGGGATTTCCTGACTCGAGAATAAATCAAACTCGACATGTATCAATGGTTCGAATTGCCACGCAGTCGTGAAGTCAAACAGCCCCTACTTAGCGCCGTTGTGACCACAATAAAAAGTTTATGGTTCTGCATCAGAAAGATATGGGCCGATTATCGAGATATTGACGTAGTGCTGATGAACGGTCCTGGGACATGTATTCCGATCGCCTACATATTTTTCGTGATGAATTTGCTGAGAATTACAAATACCAAGTTGATATTTCTAGAAAGCTGGTGTCGAATAAATTCCTTGTCAATCACGGGGTGGCTAATGGTTCCGATCGCCGATCGGTTTGTTGTTCACTGGGAAAACCTAAAGAAACGTTCTTTAGGAATTGAGTATCTTGGAAATGTACTGTGACAATAATTACATTATTGATGTTTTTTTTTTTAAATGATTTTAATGATAAAAACCGATTCATAAGTCTAACTTTCAATTACTCCTTTATGATAATGAAGAGCAAATTTTCCCTCTAAAGACTGAATGAAATGTATTAAATTATATTAAACCTTGAATCCACTTTTTATCCCCAGGCAAAGAAAAATATATATATTGGAAAAAATATGTTTATACATATATGAAATTATTATATCATGCGAATAAGAGAGATATAACAGATGTAATTAAATCATCAATCTGATAAATGTTTGCGTCATCTTGGTATGTCTCTCTCTAATATTCCTCCTCAATAGCCATTCTGTATGCTTAAAAGTACGATTCGAATCTCCTTAGCTCTACGATTTCATCCATGTATTCCCTTTCTAATTCTTAAGCACTTTGCGGCTCCTCGCGTTCCGACTTAGTATTGGAGAATGAAAGCCAGCCATGTAGATCCAGTTAGTCCTCAGATTGCTCGTTCGGTTATGTTGGTGCGATTTAGAGAATTATCTGAGTATATTCGGGGTTTCTTCCACACATTTTTTATTGAGGGATTTTTCTGTTTTTTGTTAATATTTTTTTAAATATAAAATAAATGATAGTAATAATTACAGATTTAAATAGTTGAGGGATATTTAAAATAATAGTGGGAAAAATTTATATAAAAAAAAATAGAAAGATTAATACTGAGTTTGATTAAAAAAAAGAAAAACCTGTTTGGTATATTATTGCTTATATTTTTTTTAGAATTTTTTATCATGAATTGATATTATTAGTATTTTTTAAAAAATATATAGATAGTCATATCAAATATAATTTCATATATACAAATATTGGAATATAACATATTTAAGATAATGAAAGGAGGAAATACTTACTAACAAAGACTCACCAAATAGTACCAAGACTTCTCCAAAACTGTACCCCCGCCTTCCATATACATTGCGACATTTATTATTATTGTTTACTATCTGTTAGTCCGAATCATCAGGAATTAAAGTCGCATTGGTTGCCAACGACCTCAAACACTGGAAAGGCTACATCGCGGGACCCGTAATCACCTAATAACATTCCCATCTTTTACGACTCTTAGGCAGACACATGTTACCAAGGAGGCCACTACCAAATCGACATCACGCTCCCTCCCGAATATCCCTATAAGCCACCCAAAGTACCAGTTCTCACCCAACATCCATACATATGAATAATTCAATAATCAGATGAAATTCGAAACCAAGATCTGGCACCCCAACATCTCCTCTCAGACCGGAGCCATCTGTCTCGACATCCTCAAGGACTAATGGTCACCGGCGCTAACGATTCGTACCGCGCTTCTCTCACTGCAGGCCCTGCTGTGCTGTCCCGAGCCGAACGACCCCCAAGACGCAGTGGTGGCAGGCGAATACAAATCAAATAAGAAACTCTTTGAACAACATGCCAAGGAGTGGGTGAATAAGTATGCATCTCCAAAGATTAATGAAGAAAAGGTGCGAAAGCTGATGGAGATTGGCTTTTCCAAATAGAAAGTACTGGCATCTTTGGAGAAGTTCGGATTTGAAGAAGAAAAAGCATTAGAAGATCTCCTGATGAATTCATGACCAAGATTGTTATTATTTTAGTGTTTTTAAAACGCATCTGGTATTTGAATATATATACGTATATGTATCGATTATATTTAGAAATTGGGTAATGCCTATCCCTCTAGCTGAGATAGAGTGAAGTAGAAGTAAAAAAAATATATCTATCTATCTATATAATGAATAAATGATCAGATAAAATATAACTTTCTTGTAATTATGGCTACTTGACTATACTCCCGAAAGTATATCTTTCATTTTTTTTAGTTCAACATACATACATACATAAAATAATAATAATAATAAATTTCATAGTATTACTGAATTTTTGTTCAATATTATAATAAAGTAGACATAAAATATGTCCATAAAAATCATAAACTAATATGTTTATATAAATACAAATATTTTTTAATATTATAAATATCTCGATTGATATTATTTCTAAGCAGTCAAAAAAGCTAAAATAAAATAAATAATAATAATAACAAAAAATATAATAAAAAATTGGAATTAGAATTCAGTAAAAAATAAAATAAAATAAATTTTTTAACACTTGTGAAATGCAGTACCATCAGCAGAATATCCCTATTATGCAGTACTCTTCTTCCAAACAACAACAAACGTACTCGGCCAATAACCAACCATTTCCAAATTCATCCAGTCAATATCGTCAATAGGCTTCCCCTTTCAAAAGGACTGAAGAGCGTAGCTCCATACATAAACTGTCAGACAATATCCCCTTATCGACATCCATTGCCCAGACAAACATCAATCCTGCTCTCACAACCAGCGGCCATAGTCGAGGCTCTTCACTCTTCAATGGACAAGCTCCGCAAAAGGTTAATGCCAATACTAATAATAGTAGTAATAACTATAACAGTAGTTATGGACTTACAGGAAGCAGAAACGTAGCTTCCAGTAGCAGCCGATAAAGCTCACTCACAAAAAATCCTCCATATCTTATTCCCCAACATCAACAGCAACAGATAGCTCTCAATCCTATCACAATGCAAACAAGCAATCTGTCCCTAAACAGCAGCAACTTTACGAGTGCGACCAACAGTAACGTGAACTCACCTGTCCCCATTACCAATTCCAATAATTTAACGACCACATCTTCAATGGGCAGTTCCAATAATATGAATAGCAACAATAACAATAATACTAACACATCTTTCAATAAAGCTTTACCTAGCAATACCCAACCCACACCTCAAATACTCCAAAACCACCATTTCAATACTAGGATTGATGACCTGGAAAAAAAATGTCAAGGCCAACTCATCAAAATTCTTGAACTAGAGAAATAGAACAAAGAAGTCGTGATGGCTTCAGATGGGAACCTCTCCAAAATTTAACAATACGAACTTCAAATCGTCAAACTTAAGGAACAATTGGAAAAGGCTGAGGCTCAGGAGGCGGAAAAGTAAAGCAGAATCTATTTTATCGAAGGTCAGCTTGACCACCAGAAAAAGCTATTCCTTGAATACACCAAAAAGTTGGAATTATTGCATTCTGATACGGAGGAGTACCAGAAACAGATGGAACAGGCTGAACGCGCCTCCCTCGCGAAGGATTCAGTAATCACGCATTTGAAATCGGAGATCAAAGACGTGAGAGCGATAATCGAATCTCTCATCAACGAAAAATCAGACAACGACCGTACCATTTAAAGAGTCATTTCAGTACTCTTTGCTGATAGTAATACAGAGAGCAGTGTTGATAATAATAGCAATCGGAAAAATCAGATCAGAAAAGGTTCTGAACACGCACAATCAAATATTAATACAAATACACAAACCAATATCGCTGGCACTCTCGAAATGAAGGTTGATCAGTTCATCGAAAAACACAACAGTCGTCTTAAACAGATTGAGTAGCAACATCGACAACACATCCAATCCTCAAAAAAATTGATCACCACCCTCGTCAATACCTTCAATTAAGAAGCCACAAACTTAAATGCTGAAGTCTCCACTCTCAAACTCACAGTTGCCAGAATGTCCAAGTAGAAGCAACAACTCGCAGACCAACTCTTGGAGTCTGAGCGAGAAAGCAACCGTCAGAAGACATTAGACCAAGATGTTTAGACCTTAAAGTGCCAATTAACAAAAAATGAATGTGAATTCAAGACAGTTGAAGGTCTTTTGTTGGCAGAAGGATGCCTTGGTTGCGAAAACGCTAGGGTCATGTTGAGTGGGAGAAGTTAGAACAGAACGATTGGACTCGGTCATGGATAAAAAGAGAGCAAACTCAAGAATCTAGTGATTAAAACACTTCAAGCACTTGACAATTGAGGCCCTTATTATTGTATTATCTTCAATATATTTGACTAGTTAAAAATTATACTGTTGGATTTATCGCGTTATGTAAATATACATTTGTATAAAATTTAGAGTCAAATATAAAAAATGAATTAACTGACAGATTATATGAAGAATAAAATAGTTTG